>JAEQBH010008297.1:0-225219 GCA_016808115.1 Tetrastigma voinierianum | reverse complement strand
GGCTTGGATTAGCCGTGTTTGATCTGAAACATTTGAATCAGTGGAGAAAATTTCTAATGCGTAGCGTGACCCGTTAACAGGGGTTTCCTTTGTTCATGTGAATAATTAAGCGTGATTTTTGGTGAATTTTTATGTTGTTGGTGATTCAAAATGAATTACTTGATTGAGTAAGTGTATGTAGGCTAATTTTAGTATTATTGATTAAAAATCGAATAATATGAATTATGAGAATTAATTGTGTTAATACATGCATGTAAATATATTATAGCATGAATGACTTGATTGTGTGAAATTATATTAATGCATGTAATTAAATGTGTTAACATGATGTAAGAAATTATATAAAAATATAATTGTGGCATAAGCCATTGAAATGAATTGTAATTAGCTTTCGAGTAGGCTAATTTTGATGTTATTAGTGTATGAATTAAATAACATGTGGCATGTATCATAAATTTTATTATGTATATATAAATGATATATTGGCATGTGTGGCTTGAAATGGCATAATGCATTTCATATGCTGGGACAACCCCTAGAAAATTAGGTGTGAGTGCACGGCATGAAATAAAATAAAATGATATTTGTAGCGCCCCAAAATGAAGTGGGTTTGACAACTGTAGATCAACGAGGAAAATCTATGTGTCTCGTAATAGCAGAGACCTATACTGATAAAAATGGCCATAGGCCCATATACCCAATACTCGATAACATACACCCCAGCTATATTCCAATGGTTCGAGTTATTACATTGCTCTTAATACAAACAAATGCTAAGTACAGATTCCTAGCCATGTTATACCAAAAACATCAAAGCCCGACCCGGTTTTCTTTTAAAAATCGACTTCTAAAATGATAGTCTTCTCGACGGCTCATTCTACGATATAATATTCCCTCGACAGGGTGAGCAATTTATCTATGGTAGATTACCCTAAATGGGTTACTCCCACCCTAAGTGCATATGCAATGATTCATGTAAACACACTTTCAGTAAATATAGTGATCCTGCTTAAATGCTCTACATACGATCCATATGCAGGTCTCATGACTCCCTCATACTTGCGTAAGCCATGTATAAGAAAAATAATCAGTTTTCAAAACAAAAACTGGTTGTTCTGGCTCTGCTACCAAATTTAGGTAAAAGTATTGGACTACCTTCCGAGAGCGGAATGTGTTGGAGGGAACCTTCGCTGATTCCTTAAGCTCCCTCAGGCGTGTAATTGTTGGACCATCTCCCCAACACAATTATCCGGAAAATCATCTATTGAAATTCCTTTACGCAACCATGTTCGTTTTATTGTATTTTCATGTGCACTCACACCTAATTTCTAGGTTACCCCGGTGCATATGAAATGCATTATGCCATTTCAACACAATTTATATCAATATATCAATTAAGCATATATTCTCAAGTTTGCACTCATACCACATGTTATTCAATTTTGATCATCCAACACCCAAATTAACTCACTTGAGCTAATCACAATTCCATTTCCAATGGCCTACACACACAATTATGTTTATTTAATTGTGGCATCATGTTAACACATTAAGTTCATGCATCAACCTATTAATTTCCACACAACTCAAGCCATTCACTTCAAACAATTTCATGCACACAACACATGGACGTTTTTGGTCAAATTCATACAAACCAGGGCCCATTTTACGGTCCAAAAGCAGAGAAGTAATTAGAGTCCATGGGCAGCCCACTCACCATACATCAGTTCCACTTTGTGGAACCAAATTCCATGGCCATTTCCGGCCTCATACACACCAAAACACAGTTTATTGCATAAGTTACATCACAAGCTTCCCAAACAGTCCGTGGACTGTCCAAAACGGGCTCCAAAAATTTCCATAATTCGGTCCCAAGTTTTGGGACCGATCAAACAATCACTCACAGTCTCAAATCAACCTAAGCATTTACAAAATACTTAAACAATGGGTAAATCAAGTAGGATGAAACCCCTACCTCACGGAGTTTGTCGAAACTCCCCGAAATCGGTACCCACGCGAAGCCCTTGCTACGTAGAACCACTTTGCTTCTTAGCCCGAAGAAATCCAACGGTCCGATCGGCCGGAATCCTAGAGATAAGGTGCTCTCTCTCTCTCTAAAAATCACAAAACCTAAGCTCACTGCATCCCCTCCGACCCTACGTTTTGACTCAAAGTGGAGAAGAAGGCTCTTTGTCCACACTTTGCCGCATGTCCTCTCTAATTGGTTGGGAGGATTTCTTATCCTCAACCCAGCCACTTCCTGACTTTTCTACTGTGGCATCATGCCATGTGTTCACGTGGAGCCCCACCTTGAGCTCAAGTTAGTAGGCGGTGTGACACGTGGCACAACTGTGCCACTCAAAGTGTAAGTCTGCAACTCTTTCCTCAGCGTATAAATTTGTCTCGGTCGTGTCGATGTGGTAGCTAGATTTAGTGAGACGATTCCAATGGTGAAGTACATTTAGTCATCGAGATTTAGAAAAATTTTGAATTTTACGAGTGCGATTTTGCTGTCCGAAAATTAGATTTTCTCGGGGTTTCCTAAATGTTTTCTCGCGTTGGCTTGGGCATGCGTGAGGAGTCGGTGAGGACTCGAAGTGCGGGTTAGGTATGTAGACATTCAAGTAGGATCATGTATTTTGCTTGGGTGTGTGTTTATGTTGAATCATTGCATGTGCACTTAGGTGGTGAGTAATCCATGTAAAAATTATCCTCTTTTGGGCATTGCTCGCTGTCGAGAGATCATTATTTCAAATACGAGAGTGTACGGGAGGATAATATTTCAGCTACAAAAGTAGTTTAGAAAAGTCGGATTAGGCTTTAGTATTTTCATTTTGTATAACATGTATTAAATTATGAAATCTTAATATATATTTGAAATAAATGATGTATCAACTCTTGAACTATTAGTATATAGGTGATAGGTAATTTTGTAGTATTGATGCATGGGCTAGTGTCATTTTACTCATTTTAAATTGTATATGGACCGGTGGTAGTTGTGAAAATTGGGACATGTTGTACCTTGGTGAAACTCCCCTTACAAAGGAACATCTACACAGATTTTAGTGAAGTGAATTAACCGGGTTACCGACATCACTAGTATTTCAGAGGTTGGCGTGGTGTCAATGAGACACGGTAATGAAGATGTCTAAAAATGACAGTTTACCATTTTAGAAAATTAGATTTTAAGGGCCTTACATTCTTTCTACGCGCTGCTTTCTCTTACGGTGTATTCCTTGAAGTTTATGCAACTATGTTCTTATAAGAATTTGACCTCTCATCTGTTTATCTCATCACTTTACTACTTAAGCCAAGTTTCAAGGACAAGATTAAAAACTGTTTTGGAAATTTGACACTATTAAATTTTGGCCTAATTTTGATAAAAACTTACTTATTTTCTTGCAAAAATAACCCATTCTTGAAAGAGAAAATGTAAATACATGAAACGGAAAAAAATTTATTTTGGACGGAAAGGTTAGATTAAAAAATTTAAGGTTAATTGATATAATTTAACAAAATATTTCTAATTTTTAAAACTTTTAATCCCATAATGCAGCTTAAAAGAAATCACCGAAAATTGGCATAATTTAAAAAAAAAAAATTTGAGCGAAAATGATTGTTCTTAATTTTATAGTTCACTTTTCACGAAACTTTATTTTCAAATTACTAAATATTGAACAAAATTTATTATGTTAATTTTATAGTTCTTTTAAAAATGATACGAGATTATTGTAAAAACATCTTTAAAATGAATCAGGTTTATAATTGTTCTAAATAATATTCTTTTGGTAAAACTACCAATTAGATTTGAGCTGTCATGGTTCTTAACACCTTTTCCGTACAAATTTATTATTTTTCTTTAATACCCTCTTTTATATGGAAGGACAAACAAACAAATACAAATGATCCTTTATGATGGACTATAAATATGTCAAACCATGCTTTAATATCTTATTAAACAATAATTTTTTCTAAGCTCTTGTAGGATTCAGATTCAATATAAGCATCATGTTTCTTAACACTTTTTTGGAGAGAAATATGTTTATGTTAGAAATTAGAAAAGGTCTAAGAAACAAAAATAAACTCAAGAAATTCATTTTCATCCAATTTGTATTTTACTCTAATAGCATACCATTAAAGAAACGGAACTTGGGTTGATGATGTGAATTTAGTTGGGCTTAGGATGGACTTTGGCCCAAACCAGTAAGGGATGGTAACGGGGCGGTCCATTAGAACCCCATCCCGTTTATTTAAATAATTTCTCATTAGTTACACTTGTTTCATTTAAAGGTGTTTTAAAAAACATAAAATATTTTTATGAACTTCACATAGAGTCTCTTTTAACTTATTTCAATAAACTCCAAGGAGAATAGAGGCGTTTATAAAAAAAAAAAAAGTTTATACAAAAACTAAAAATGGGTCATCAACAAAATTCATTCTTTTAGTAATAAAAACTCTTTAAATTTTATGTAAAAAATTGGTAGATTTTTTAAAATTATGTAAAATATAAAAAAAATTCTGAAAATTAATGAAAAAAATAGAAAACAAATTCAAAAAATTATGTAAAAGCAATTAAATTTTTGGAAGGTTAATGTAAAATAGAAAAATCTTTTGACAAAAATAGAAAACAACTTCAGCAAAATTATGTAAAAAATAGGTAAATTTTTTTAAAATAATATGTAAAAAGTAGGAAATTTTGAAAAATAATGAAAAAAAATAGAAAACAAATTTTGAAAAATTATGTAAGAAATAGAAAAAAAGAATTATGACATATAATTTAAAAATAGAAAAATTCTATTGATAAAAGGAGAATGATATTGTGATGATTTTGATTTAAATTTGATGCATATATCCATAAATTGGTTATTTGTTCTAGAACTTGGAATTTGTGATGATGAGAAGCACCAATGATGTTTGTTGTTTTGTTTTGGAAATGTTTGTGATGATGGGAAGCATTAGTGATCTTTGATTTTTATGCTGGGTGTCCTTTATTTTATTGTATTTTATTCTTGAATAAATTATCTGTGATATTTAGTAAGATATATAATTTTTATTTATATTGAATGGGCGCATCAGCAAAAACCCACGCCTTAAGGCCTCATGGGCTTTTGGTACCCGGTGCATCTTACGTTTTAAATAGCTATGAGCTCATTTGTCATCGATTCGTTATAGAAAACATCCCAAAGATTTTAATGAAAAAAAAAACCTATAATATTTTAGTTCTTGTAATCTTTTTTATGCATATGAAACAAAAGTGAAGATGAAAATATGATTCATTAGCTATTTTTTATACTAGAGATTACATGTAAATTATAAATATTTTCAGTATATAGTGAATCTTTACATTATTTTTAATTTTTGATAATGGTTTCATGATATATATATATATAAGATTAATTTTTAGTTATTTAGTTTTTAGTTTTTTTTTAATTTTTTAAAAATTATTACAAGTGATTAATTATTCAAACGCTTCAATTTTATAAGTGTTTATGATAGTCCTTTCAGTAGTTTCAATTGTTATAATGCATAAGCGTTTTTAAAATATGTATCAAAACACAAATAACTTATTGAATGAAGTACTTATGACATAAGCACTTATCTAATAAGTTTTTAATTAAGTTGTTTATCCAACAAACCCAAAAAATTAAATTGGTAGGACGGGTTGAAACCCTTTTAGCTTCTATTTTATTTTTCATTTTATTTTTTTTTTATAATTTTTTTGAAAGAACCTTTTTATTATATTAAAAATTAATATATTTAATAAAAAATTACAAAATTATAAATTATTTTAATTATTATTTATATTAAAACACATAAAATAAATAAAACCATTATAAATTATTTTTAATATAATTGGGTTTTAGACGGGACGGGGCCAGGGACGGGGACATAACAATGAGCAAACGAAGTAAAAACCGATTGCATTTAAACCATAACCATATCATTTTAGGGGCTAAAATCCAAAAAACCCCATTGGCTGCCATCCTTAAACTAGGAGGTCTACATGCCTGACAACAACAAAGAAATAAACACGTAATATTTTTGGATTAAGAAAAAATGCGAGAAAGAATACAATCCAGTAGTTGGGTTACAGAAAGTTTCAAGTGGGCGCTTAGAAAAGAGTTTAAGGTCAGTGTAGCGCTGATTTCTAGGGTCATTTTTTTTTTTAATTCCTCCACACCCGGTGTCTCTATAAATTTATATAGACAATCTGATTCAGAGAAAAATTTAACCTTTACCTTTGGAACAATCCAGAAATAAATTTCTATTACAAGATTCATTATTTACATAGAAAAAAATGGGTATTCAACCCAGAACGTTACAAAATATAATTAAGTAGGCCACAATCCGGCCTTTTTCACAACGAAACTCTTGAATCAGTTTTGGCTCCCAATGTATCTCTAGTACCTGAAAAATATTTCTCCCAAGCGGAGTGACAATGCCGGTGAAGAATTTTCCTACAAATACTCCCCACCTAAAATGCGCATGCGCTGTATATAAACATCCAATCACATTTCACATAAATAATGTAATCCTATATGGAATGTGTGTATCATGCATGAATCTTTGACTCCTCATGCTCACAACCCAAGTCCCAGAGACGGACTCTCTCGCACCCTACATAGAGTGTGGAAAAACTATCATTAGTGTTTCACCCCGAAGACTTTAACCATTAGAAAACCCTATAGCTTTTAATTTATTAAATCCCGTGTGTTTTGTTATGGGCCCGCATTTATTTGAGGGTTTACCGCCTGGGATCGTCGTGCGCCTTGGCGTTTTGGACTTTTGCAGCCGTTGATCATGTCCCTAGCGCAATTGATTTGGGTCTTTCACCTTGGGCGCATCTACCCTCGCGCTGGCGAAACACACATGATTTATATTTATAATTATGTCCTTGCTGGTGAGTCTCGATTTTAGAGCGTAGTCCGTTTTCAAACTCACCACTCATTCACCAAGAATGGTGAATAAACGATTACCATGCACCTTCAGGCTAAAGCGCTGATGTGTGGAGTGCATATGAAGTACAATATGTCATTTTCATAGAGATATCATCTTACATACCTGATAAGCTACATACAACATTGCTAAGAAACATGGATAAATATATTTTCTACATATGAATTTTACATCATGAAAATAGTTTCCACACTCAGCATGTTATTCTATCAAGCAATAACACAAAATGATCAATCTCGGACCCACAACGGGGCACCACACTTGGTCCCTTTCCATACATTTTGAAGCGTAACTTGGTTCCATTTGTCACCAATCAAAGAACATCAAGATTTACACTAAACAGAACATTAGTCTGGGATCAAAACCAAACCTTCAAATACATCCGGGACTGTTCGAAACTAGTCCCAAAATTTTTCAATATTCAGTCCCAAAATTTTAGGACTGAAACACAGGCCTAATTCTATGACGCCTCAAATCCGGAGGTCTCATTGACAACCCGTCAACTCGCGGAATTATGGTGGATTTCAGGTAACTCGATACCATACTGTTATGTCTCATTTATCGGGATCCATATTTTTAAAAAATACGTCGCGGGCGTCCCTTTGTTGGGTATTCTTACTTGACATACCAACTGAATAACGGTATAATTATAGCCCATTGAGGTCTCAGCAAAGTAGTATTGACCCCCATAGGGTCCCATGCATCCCTTATCCCCAATATACATCCCTTTCTTTGGGATCCATTCATTCACATTTAAATCTAGAAATGTGAAAAAACACTTGAATTCACGGTCATAAGAATCCGATCCACTGACCCTCTTACCATAATTACATACTAGACTATACAATAGTCAAAATAATTTAATTACAATTCTTTTTACATAAATTTTTTTTAACAAAAGTATTGTCAAGGCCACATGTCGGCCTTCTTCACAATCACGGCCTTGTCAGAGCGCCGTCTCCCTATAAACTCCTTGTACCTGAAAATGGGGTCCTGCGATGGGGTGAGCAATGCCCAGCAGTGATAATCTTCTACAAGGGTTACTCCCCACCTAAGTGCCCTTCTATTGAAGATCAAACCAAACCATACATCCAAGTGAAAATGTCTACATGAATGTCGTATGTCATGCATGGAATGTCTTCATGCCCATATCCAGAGTTACTCACCGACTCTCTCACGTACCTATGCGGGAGTGTGACAACCCTCAGCAGTAGTACCAATGACGCACATATACGAGCCCTTCTTGGCTCACCAATGCTAAATACGAGTGTCAATGGGCAGCTAATCGAGTCAATCCGACTACTATCACACAACTCAAAGTCTATGTGATAACCGGGACCGTGTGTCTTTAGAAGCGACATAACTTTGAAACCGCCGTTGGTCTCTTACGCCCATATAGAACTTTGGATCACATGGATCTTACACCCGTGTTCGAGCTTTTCTTTGCGAGGGGATTAATGACCCCCTTTTTTCTCCGTCTAACACACATTAATTATATTTCACTTTTTATGTTTTAAATCGTGAGACATTTATTAGACGTCATCCAAAGTACGAGTTCACCACCCATTCATCAACACTGATAATGGATGACCATACCCATGCACACACACCCAATATCACGTGTCCTGTGCATATGAAATGCAGATATGCCATTTCATGATATGTCATGCTACATACATAATAAGAGCCACATGCAACATTAATAAATTTCGGATAATTATATTTCCTACATATAATTTCCATTCATCACAATTTCCATGTTAATATATCACGCAAGCACATATTAACATGATTTTACCTAGTGACATGTTATTTAATATTTTCCAACAATAACACACAAAATATATGGCCCAAATCTGGGGTCCCACATAAGCAGGCACCTTGGTCCTTTCATGGTTAAATCACTTAGAATTCTTTGTGATATCAAAACACACCCTGAAAACCTAAAGACATTGGTCATAAGGTTAAGGCAAGCCCAGACCCAGCAGGAATGCCCAAAACAATCCACGAAAATTCAGCTTGAACTATCGAAAACAATCCAAAAAAATTGCTTGAATTTGTTTAGAAAATAGTCCCGAATTTAGTCAGGACATTAGAAAACGGTCCAATTCCTAAATTCATACTGGGTCCCAAAATTTGGGGCCCAAATTCTAACCACTCTAAAAAACCTCAAGCCATTAAATGACATTTAGGTTAAATGCTTACAAGTAGGAAAATTCCTACCTCGCGAAGTTTATGACTACAAGATTTTGGTACCCACGCGTAGCTCTCGTCATGGGCGAACACCTTTTCCTCATTGAAAACCTATGGTGGGTCAGTAGATCTGGAGAGAAAATTCTCTCTCTCTACCCCTCTCTTCTCTCTCTCTCTCTCTCTCTCTCTCTCTCTCTCTCTCTCTCTCTCTCTCTCTCTCTCTTTCTCCCTCACTTTCTGCCTCTCTGCTACTTTATTGTTCCTTTTATTTGATTTTTTTTTAACCATGTGTCCATCTCTCATTCGGGTTCGTTTCTTCCCCAAAACAATTTATATATTTTTAGTTCAATTTATTTTACATGAACTTAGCTCAAGCTAATTCCTAACCAGAGATTTTCGCAAAATCTCGTCCTAAGTCATTGTGACTTTTAAATCATAAGCTCGTAAAAATTCTGATTGTCTCGAAATCGTGAAATTTTCTATGTCACTAGATTTATGAAACCAGATTCCCAATGGCGCGGTTGTTTCGTCATCAAGATCTATAGGATTTTCTAGGCTTCTGAACCATTATGACAATTTATTATTATTATTATTATTATAATTTTACCCACTTTTTGAAAATTTCTAATTTTCCTAGTTTCTGTGTTCCCCCCCTTAGCAATTTAGTCCCCAAAATTCACACATGCTACTTTGTAAAGCACATGCATATCCTGTGCGTAATTCTAGTTCAAATATTAGACTTCTAATGTTAGACAACACACCCTTCATCCTCAAATAGAAAATGATAGGTGGCTCGCATCGATGTCCTCATGTTCGAAGTTTGCCTTCTCGACAAGTGTTGCCACAACCTTTCACTAGCCTCACGATCTTGCGTGCTTAGAAACGATCCCGGAGCTATTGTGCTCCAGAGATACGCTGGTCCCTCTTTGAAGGTCACATCTGTGTCAACATGAATCCCTCCCCAATCCACTACATGAGCTGGTGGGTATGCTTGAGACATGGACGTGGAGACACCTCATGGACACGTCGCTCGGTGGTAGCGCCAACAGATATACCAGCTGTGCCCACCCTCTCGAGTACCTCGAAGGGCCCAATATACCTCGGCGGTGGCAACGCTTGTCAAATCCCAGCCCTCCTCTCTTAAGCATCACCTTTGAAGGCGATCACCCATCTCAAACTCTAGAGGTCAACGTCGTCTGTTGGCGTGTAGCTCTTACCTTGACTTTGGCGGGTACGAAGACGCCTGCATTATCAAACCCACCTTCTCTAAGGAGTCTCTAATCGGATCCGGATCGGTGAGTGGAATCTCTCCCACCTTTGTCCAATAAATCGAGGATCGGCAGGCCTCCCCATATTATAAAGCCTCATAGGGTGCCATCGTATGCTCTCGCGATAACTATTGTTGTAGGCGAGATTCCACTTGGGGTAAAGTGCTCCTCATTACCCTTAAGATTCAAGGCATCTTTGGCATCATGTCCTCGCTGCAATATGGTCCTCTCAGAAGCCCGACCATCGGTTTGTGGATAAAAAAAATGGTGCTCATCATCCACTACGTCCCTATGGCCTTTGGGGCTTTCGACAGGTGTGTGTGTCGAGATCCTTGCGTCTGATAGGGGCGGCTCCATGTAGCTGGACAATCTCACAAATATACACCCGACATAATTCCTCTAGTGTGAAGGTCATCCGCACTGCTAGAAAGTGTGTCGACTTAGTGAGCCGGTCCACTATAACCCATACCGCATCATGTCTCATTGTGTCATGTGATGGGTCATAAAAATCTATGTTGATATGCTCCCACTTCCACTTTTTCCTCAAAGGTGGGTAACCTGTTGGCTTCTGATGCTCAGCCTTTACTTGCTAACACGTGAGACATCGTCGAACAAAATCTCCAACATGTCACTTCATCTCGCTCCAATAATACTAGCTACGAAGATCTCGGTACATCTTCCTGCCACCTGGATGCACAACAAAACGGAAGTAGTGGAACTCCCAAACGATCTTCTCTCTCAGATTGATCAACTGGGGAACCACGACCCGTCTCCTATATCGAAGACTACCATCTACGTGGATGGCCCAACCTTTGTCACGCAATGCACGATTATTTTAGGTCCTTGATGGGCGATATCTCTACACATCTGTCCTTGGGACTCGATCCCTGCTCATTAGGGATGGCACTGCTTCTAAACTCCCTAGTGCGCCACGAGCTGATCATTTGTCTTTGACAATGTCCCCACAGGTCTCGAGCATACGCCACTCTGGGAAGCTACACTGGCTAGTATTCCTGACTTTGGTGAGGCATCAACCACTACATTTGCCTTACGGGATGGTAATGCAAAAGTGAATTCATAATCTACGGTTCTCTATTCATCCGCGTACCTCATGTTGAGGTATCGCGTGTAAAATATACTTGAGACTCTTGTGGTGCGAAATACCTCAAATTACTCACCATACAAGTAGTGGCGCCAAATCTTTAAGGAAAAAACAATGGCCACCAACTCCAGATCATGTGTAGGGTAATTCTATTAATGATTCTTTAGTTGTCTGGAACCATAAGCTATAACCCTCTCGGACTGCATCAAGACACATCCCAGTCCGTCCTTAGAGGCATCACAGTACACCGTGTACCTCTATCCTTATTATGGGACTATCAGAATAGGAGCTGAATTAAGCCTCTTTTTCAACTCTTGGAATGCCTTCTCACCACGAGGTCATCTCATAAAGCGGCCATACAGGTGATCTAGTCATAGGTGTTGCTAATGGAGAAATCCCTCAATGAATCTCACATGTGCTTGCGATCCTGAAAGCAGCGTATCAAAAGTGAATTTTTGACCTCTCCCAACTCGCAACAACCCTCTGCCTTCTCAAGGTCTGCGACACACACAGAAGCGGAGCACGACGTCTCAGAATTTTACCAGTGACAAGGCTTCGCCTGAGCTAAACAGCATACAAGGCGATAGTCCACACAGGTGCATGGAGAACAATCTGATTAGTCCTCATGCTCCTCCTTAGGCGGGAGTAGATCAGATGTCGTCCAACAAAGACCACAACAAACTAATCAAATGGAAATTGGAATACCCTATGTATAAGTCCATGAATGTAGTTGGCGCGTCGTCAACCCGAAGAGCATCAACGTGAACTTTCGAAATGCCACATACTGTGTCATGTATCTTAGGAATATGACCTCCCCAACTCTCAACATATAGTGGCGAGTGCGAAAGGTCTATCTTGGGTAGACTACGCACCCATCTCATTGATCAAGCGAGTCATCGAAAGTGCGAGAGATCAAATGGTGGGCTCACGCTGCTTCCGATTTATTAATGCGTGACCTTCTGATAGTGTCGCGACGGGGAGGCGGCTGCGCTGGCCCAGTACCAGACCACGTTGAGTGCACGGTCGAGGACACCTTGTGGCGCGCTCGGCATTCAGTACTTCAAGAGGAGGCCCTGTCGCGCCAGGACCTCCCGCGGGTTCTTTGTCACGATGGGTTGGCTCTGTGTTGCAGAGGGGATTTTATTGTCATAGCGGGTTTGGGGAGTTGGGGTTTGGTGTCGACGGTGATGGCTGTGTCGTGGGTTGGTTTTGAATTGTGAACAACGGTCATGTGGTGAAGTGCATTGTGATAGAGTTTTCTCTGTTACAGTGGTTGGCTTGTTGGTGTGCGAGCGCGCAGTCTTTGGAATAGCGATAGGGGCTAGGGCTTGCTAGGAAGTGTCCTTGATCGGGCTTCATGTGACAAGGAAGGCTATCTTGGCTACCGTATACGGTGTTATTAGCCCCATTTTAATTCTAGTGCTCTTTCACTATTCATGAACCTTGTTCATAGGCCTTTGATAAAAAAGACCCTCGAGTCGGCGTCACGATTTAAAAAAAAAAAAATCTACCCTGAATTGTCTTGAGAAAATCTAAGAAAAATCTAAACAAATTGAAGAATAAATAATCGGGGAATAAAAATTTTGAGCGAATTGAAGACGGGTTAAAAAAAATCGTTTTTTTTTTTAGTTTTCTAATGTTAAAAAAAAAAAAAAAAAAAAAAAAATATATATATATATATATATATATATATATATATATATATATATATATATATATATATATATATATATATATTTTATGATCCATACGTCAAATATGACATTTTTTGGAACAAGAACTCTACTCCTCAACAAAACCTTATGAGAATTATTTTAATTTTCCTCAAAGAAAACACCTAATATGAATTATTTTTAAATTAGTTGCTTGTTCTTGATTTCCATTCCTCATATATATATATATTTTAAATAGAAGTCATATTGATAAACCAAAACATAATATTCCCAATTTATAATCATATTAATTTTCATTAATTATAATACTTAATAGTGAATATTAACATAAAAGGAGCAAAAATATTGATAAATTAAATTTAAAAAAGAAAAAAGAAAAAAAATCGTATTTTAGAAATCATGCCCTAATATCATATTAAATTATCAATGCTCAAGTTTTTAGGATTCCAAGTGAATAGTACTTAAAAGTATAATGTTATTAACACTTTTCACATCCTTTGAGAAATATATTTATATTAGAAAACATAAAAGAACTAAGAAACAAAATAAACTCAAAAATTCATTTTAATCAAATTACATATTGTACTTGTATAACATGCTATAAGGAAACTAGACTTGGGTTGAGACCAATTTGAATTAGGTTTGCGATTAGTTGTGGCCAATTAAGGATAGCAAAGGTGGCTCCATCCACCAGTTTATTTAAATCATTTCTCATCTTTGTCTCGCAAAAAATTAAATAGGATCGAATGGGATGAATTTACGATTATGGAAAAAATTTCCATGCTAGCCTGTTTAAAGCTTTTTTTTTAGTTTTTTAATTATATTAAAGTGTATATTTTATAAAAATAAAATATTATAATTTATTTTATTAAAAAATATTTAATAATTTATTTATATTAAAATAATTATAAAATCATTTTAATATAATCAGATTAGACATATAAAATCTAAACTCTACATATTTGGGAAAAAAAATTGAATTAGATAAAAATGCGATTTTATTAAACCAATAAACCATATTCGTCCCTCTGGCCGAGTCGAAAAAAGCACGCTCGTTGCCATCCCTAAACCCAATGCATATGTCTACATGGATGGCAACAACCAGAGGTGGTAATTCGTGTTGCAAGTCATGTTTATGTCATGTCAATATCAAGTATTCTAATATATTTGCCTGTGACGCCCCAAATTTCCGAAGGCCTTTTTTTGAACAGTAAACCATCAGTGTCATGCACAGTAACCCAAATAATACACAACACAATGAAGCGACTGCGGGCCTGTTGCATGAACGTTGGCCGCCTCTTTTTTTCTTGGGTGTCTTGTCGCTCATCGCGCCTTGGGCATCATGTATGATGCACGAGGCGCTCTGTCGCAACACGCCGCAGCCGCCCGACCCACGAGACCTATCGCACTCGTCACGACCTTTGGGCGGAAGCCGCTACATGGCGATCAAAGACACATGAAAGCATCCGCGACGAAGGAATTCTATGTCGCAATGGACTCTTCTTCCGCTATAGCGACTTTCTTGTGCGACACCAAAAGTCGATGTCGCGACACTAACGATCCAACTTTGTCGCGACACACAAAATCAGTGCGTGATCGACCTCGACTCCGCGGCACAACATCTGCAGCCGTGACCTAAAACTTATGTCTACCGACACTTAAGGCCAACTAATATAATCGGTGACTATTCTATCGCAACAAGGAACGCTATACAGCCGCCTTAATGTTGCCGATCCCGACCATAACCTTGTCGTGACCGCAAAATCCTGTCTCGACATGGGATGGAGAACTCGCTCTATCGCAATAGAGAATTCTCTATCGCGATATAGAGAACTCCGAAGGCCTGTCCACGGCGGCCTCTTTCTGTCAAGCTTGCGTGCACCATAGGGATATATGCGTGCGCACATGCGTCTATAAAGCGCACCCACGTTGTTCCAATGGCGGCCACCACCTACTATCGCCATGATTTATAGCTGAAATAAACGTAGCCCGCCCCATTTAGTCCCCGCACCCCCTTTCCCTTTGTTATACATAATGTAAAACCAACAAAAAAATTGCCTTATTTCTACAAAGGCTACTAGAACCTAAAAAACTCACCAAAATGTATTTATAATACAAAAAGGAGTTTAATTACAACTCATTGTTCTTTACACAGTACAAAAACTGGGATTTTTGCCTAGAAAATTACATAGTACAGAAATAGGGCCAAATATGGCCATTTCTTTGCCTCTAAGGCCTCGGATGCGTTCAATCCCCAGGTGCATCTTCAGTATCTGAAATGGTTATTCCCACGACGGGGTAAGCCATGTCCAGTAGTTGAATTTTCCTACATGGGTTACTCCCCACCTAAGTGCTCATGCGATGTGACCACACACATTGATAAAATGTGTAAGACCCAGAAAAATTTCAATTTTTTTTCTAAAAAGGCAAAATCGTAATTTCAATAAAAATTCAAAATTTTCTAGATCTCGGAGATAATGAAAGCGAACTTCACCGTTGGAATCTCACGAAATCTAGCTACGAGGATTGAATTTTGTCGGGTCGAGACAGTCGAATTTCACTTTTGAGACATGTCAGTCTGCGGTCTTAGTAAGCAGGTTTGAGAAGGCGGTAACTTGATGTGAAAAAGTCCTTCCCCCTCTACGTATCTTAATGTAACACATGTTGCGTGATTAGTGAAATAGTGAAATGGATAAGTAGAGATAGTCTTGGGATGTCAAAATCGAGGAATAAAGGACACATTAGAATTATTAGAATTGTTAATTTAATAAGACAAAACTTAGAATAAGTGACCTTCTCAAATTAAGAACAAAAGCGTACAAAAGGGTTAGAATCACGGTAGGTGAAGATTTTGAGTTTTAGAGAGAGAAGGTGTGCCTTCTCTCTGGGATCCAAACCATTCGATGATCGGTTCTCGATGGAAGCGAAAGTAAAAAGGCTGATGCCCAGGCGAGGAGCTACATGAGCACCCGATTTGGTGGGATGCGACAGCTCGAGAGGTAGGATCTTTTTCTACTTGCGTTGTGCTGGTTAAAGTGGTATGAAATGATTTAGGAATGTTAGAACTTTGTTTTAATAGTAAACTGGAATCTCGAAAGCTTGGCTTAAGGTGGAGAAAATTCCTATTTGTGTATCGTGAACGATTGCTGCAGGAGGTTTCACTTTGTTCATGAATCAATAACATGAATTTGGTGATTTTATGATGTTGAGTGATTCAAAATGAATTTCTTGTGTTTGCTAATTATTTATGTGAGCTAAATTTGTTGTTATTGATCTTGAAAATTGAATAACATGGTATTGTGATAAATTATGTTAATATATGCATGTGGGTGTATTAGCATAATTATTTGGAATTGGCATGTCGTTATATGCCTTTGGGAGCAGCCTAGAATATTAGGTGGAGTGCACATGATATGAAATAAAACAAAAAAATGAAAATGTTTGTGAAAGAATTTATTGGAAGGTACAAAGAAATTGCCTTAGAGGGCGTCCAACAGTCACCGGATGAGGACCATGGTACATTTGAAAGTTATCGAAATTCTCTCGGATGGTAGTCGATATTTTACGAACTTCGGTAGTAAACTCCAAAACAAAAGTTTTGTTGTGAAAACTAGATATTTTTACTCATTATATTGAACAGGCATGTGAAGTCGGTGAGGCTAAGGAGCGTAGGTTTGAGGCGTATAGACATTAGTAGGTTCATAGAGTGCTTGAATAGAGATTATTTGAATGCGTAATGCGCTTAGGTAGGAGTAAGCTCATGTAGGAAATTATCTCTATTAGGCTTTGCTCACCACAATCGAGGATCACCATTTAGGTGAGGAGCGATCGGGAAGGTGGCACTCACTGGGGCCGCGTGTTAGAAGAAACCAACCTTGGCTTTGATATTGTTAATATATTTATGTATTAGAATTGTAAACTTTTAATATATGTTTTGTATTAAGAGTAATGTGTTAACTCTTGAACCATATAATATATTTGGATTTGGGATATATTTTGATGAGTATTTGATCGGGAGCCCAAGTAAGCCATTTTACTCATTTTTATTCATATGTGGACCATGTGTGGTCATAAGTTGATTGTTGGGACAGGTTTATACCTTGGGTAAAGCTCCCCGTACAAAGGAGATTCTGCTCGATTTTCATGAGTGGTGTCGGGTTATCGGACACCCACGATTATTCTGCAGGTTGACGGGTTGTCAACGGACCCCCGATTTTAGGGCGTCACAAAATGAGGCACACTTCTACCTGAATGACTACATGCCCCGTCCTATGCCTCGAGTCCTTACTGACTTCTCACACATGCATTTTCCATGTATGGAAACCATTTTCAAAACAAAGATATTTGTTTTTATCTATGGACAACCCTCGGAGTATAAATAATGGACATGCTCCCGATAATCTACTTTGTGGACAACCCTGCGATACAATTTATTGGTCATCTCGACGATGGGATATAATGCTAGCTCTGTGGATGCCTTTCGATAAGTAACATTTTGTTGACCCTCGTTGTTTGTCGTACATCACTGCCTTTGTTCTAAGTGGTTCAATTATACGAATACAATATCATTTCGCAATTCATAATCATATATAAACAGTATAACCAATAAAAATTCGAAACAACATGTATTCAGCTACAATATCTTATTACAAAACATACTTCAAATGAATAATAACACCTCAGTCAGACTATCAGGACGCTGATTCTGATCGTTACGACGATCGTGTTAGATCAACATCTATCGTGGATGCCATAAAATTCCGATAAATAGAACCCCTCTGAGTTGCTATTCATCAGTAAAGCCTCTGTAAGGATCATTCCTCGCTCTCACAGGAACATGGGTTTTGATGTCGAAAAATTTAGAAGAAGGTAAAGGCTTCTCTCTCTACAACTCTCTCTTTTCTTTTTCTTTCTCCCATTCTGCTTTCTTTCTTTCTCCCGGCTGTAGCATGGTCCCAGATGGGCAGTGGGAGGAATACCCTCTCTTGCCATATCATTTATATCATTTGGCTCACTTGGATTACCTATCCATATCCTTCACTTTGATTTCTCTCTAATGACATGGTGCCACATGTCTCTTATGGCCCAGTTGAGCTCATTATATGAATCATCCCACACTTGACACTTGGCGCGTTGTGATCCACGCACACATGTCAAGTGTCTTCTGTCCGGTTCCTCGACGTGAAATTATAGCGTATGCGAATTCAACGAAATTAGTGTTATGAATTTGTGAGACAATTCGACGGTGAAGTTCGTTTGTCATCAGATCTAGAAAAATTTTGGTTACAACGAAATTTGCTCATACTCTTCCTCATAAGATTTGGATTTTTTTCAGGTTCATTCCTCCCCCTTAAAAAATTTCGTCCCAAATTCACACAATCCCATCAACTCACATGCATATGCAATGTTACTATGTCATACATGTAACTAGTCATTTTTAAGCATCAACGACTAAACCATGTACGCTTCATCCTAAACGGGAAGAAAGGATGGAGTGGTCCGCATCGTGTCCTCCGCGCAGCTCCCATGTTGCCTCCTCCACTCCGCAGTGTTGCCATAATACTCCTCACTAGCCTCATTGTCTTCTTTGCAAAACCTGATCCCGACTATCCATATTTTCTTGGTCCCACTCCTCGAAGAAGGTCTCATCGGTGCCAACCTCAATCTCTCCCCAATCCACTACATGAGTTGGATCTGGCGTATACTTCCGGAGCAGGGAGGTGTGGAATACCTCATGGACACCTGACATGCTAGGCGGTAAAGCAAACCAATACGCTATAGTGCCCACCCTCTCGAGTATCTCGAAAGGTCCAGATAACCTCGTGATAACTTCCCTCGCTTTGGGCAGTGCTCATCTCACCAGAGCATCACCTTCAAGAAGGCGTGATCGCCAGCCTCAGGCTCTAGGAGATGATAATACTTTGTTGGCGTAGCTCTTCTACAGACTCACGGTAAGGTATGAGAAGACGTTTTCGTATCGAACTCGCCTTCTCGGAGGTGTTTCTAATCAGATCCGGACCAGTAATGGAGCTCTCTCCTACCTCGGTCTAGCAAATCGGTGATCGGCATGGCCTCCTATACAACGCCTCATAGGGTGCCATTTGTATACTCGCCTGATAAATGTTGTTGTAGGTGAATTCCACTAAGGGCAAGTGTTCCTCCCAGCTACCCTTATGATCCGGGCGCGCTGCTCATAGCATGTCCTCTAAATCTGTGTGATTTCGGATGACCATACGTTTGCGGGTGGAAGGCGATTACTCATCATCGCCCAGCGTCCCCATGGCCTTTTGGAAACTCTTCCAAAGTGCACGATTAAATCTCGGGTCTACATCCAGATACTATGGATCACCCCAGTACTCCATGGCAGACGATCTATCGAATATACAATCGGCGAAATTTCTCGATTCTGAAGGTCATATGCGGCTAGAAAATAATGCCGACTTCATGGCGGTCCACTATCACCCATCTTAGCGTCAGTGCCTGTGGTGTCTAGGTGGTAAGTGGGTCCTGAATCCATCGTGACGTGCTCGAGCTTCCGGCTTCGACCACCTCGATGGCTGGAGTAGCCTACGGCAGGTGCTCGTATAACACTGGCGACCGCGTGAGACAGCCGTCGAACAAAGTCCCCCACGTGTCTCTTCATCTCGCTCCAATAGTACTGGCGACGAAGATTACGGTATATCTTCGTGCTACCTGGATGCACAGAAAATCGGGAGCAATGAAACTCCCTAAGGATCTCCTTTCTTAGACCCATCAATTGGGGGACCACTGCGATCCTCTATCAGGAGCCATGTCGTCATGAATGGCCTAGCTTTCGTTTGCCATGCAGGGGCTATGTCAGGTCCACGATGGACCTACATCTCTGCGTCTTGTCCACAGGACTCAATCACTCTCCCTCGATAGGAATGACACCCAGCTGCCAAACTCCCCAAGCATTGCCCTGAGGCACTCATTTGTCTTGTAATTGAGTGCCCATGTCTCTAACATCACCAATCCCGGGGAAGCTATACTTGCAATACTCCCATGACTTAGGTAGTGCATCGACCACTACATTTGCCTTACGGGGTGGTAATGCAAAGCGAAATCATAATCCTCTAGGAACTCCATCCACCCGCGTTGCTTCATGTTGAGGTCCTGTTGTGTGAAGATATACTTCAGATTTGTGGTCTAAATACACCTTAAACTCTTTGCATTATAGGTAATGGCGCAAATCTTTCCTTGAAGACCCTACGACCGCTAACTCCATGTCGTGTGTGGGAGTAATTCTACTCATGATTCTTCAACTACGCGGGAACTATAGCTACTGCACCCAAGTATCAAAACATCCCGATCAACCTTGAGCGTCACAATACATATTGCCTCTGGCTCCCCTCTCGGGACTATGAATGGGGGTGAAGTAAGCCTCCTCTTCAACTCCTGGAATGCCTTCTTGCATAGGTCATTCCACTCGAACTTGGCCTTCTTTCGGGTCAATCTCGTCATGGGTGCTGCTAATCGGGGAGAAATCCTCGATGAACATCCTGTAGTACCACCGCAATCCCAGTTCTTGTAATCTCAGGTGACTTGGTCTCTCCCGACTCATAATAGCCTCGAACCTTCTCGAGTCGATGCCTCAGAAGAGTTCGGCACTATGTGCCCCAAGAATCTCACCTAAATAAGTCAAAACTCGCACTTACTGAACTTGGAGTATAGTTGATGGTCTCTTAACAGCTGCAGAACAACCCTCAAATGACCCTCATGCTCCCTCTTAGACTGGGATTAGATCAAAATGTCATCCACGAAGACTATGACAAACTTATCTAAATAGGAGTTTGGAATTACCACAACCGCCAAGAATCCATGAATCTTTATTTGGCGCGTTAATAAATCCAAAGGGCATCCATAGTAAACTCGAAGTGCTTATATCGAGGTCACGAACGCTATCTTAGGGATATATGCCTCCCTAACCCTCAACTAATGGTAACTAGTATGAAGGTCTATCTTGGAGTAGACTCGCGCTCCTCTCAACTGATCAAACAAGTCGTCAATCCTCAGAAATGGGTACCAATTCTTGATCGTAACCCTGTTCAACTGTCGGTAGTCAATGCACAGTCAAAGGGTCATGTCTTTCTTTTTTGCAAACAAAACCAGAGCGCCCCATGGTGAAGTGCTCGGTATAATGAATCCCCTATCCAGTAACTCCTGTATGCGGATCTTGAGTTCTGACTCAGTGGTGTCATCCCTATGCCGGGTCATAGTGATGGGCGACGCGATGCGGTGTAACTCAATATGAGTCTACATCCCGCTGGGTAGTAGCGACTCGTGCGGAAAACATCCTCGTGCTACGCACTGCACGGGCGGATCGAGTTTGATCCTGCGTCCTTGAGGGTAAGGCTAGTCGACTGACCCTGGTATACGTGCCATCTAGAGATCGTCAGCAGTGCGGGGGCAGGAAACAGCCGTGCTTATCCACACGAAGCGTAACAGTGCGGAGTCCTTTGTGTGGCGGTAACTCTCTATGCTACAATGGATGATGACTACGCATGCCATCGACCCGATCCATCTAGGGATGACATCAGAGCTCGACATGTAATACCCTTGGCCCTTGGGTCCTCACGTGGAGTAGAATCCCTAAGATCTCTGGCGCTCATAGCCGACATATCATCTCTATACTCGCCCTAGTCCTAAGGGGAGGAGACTCACATACAAGGGCTCCTCCAAGGTCTCAGCCTCTAAGCTGACTCACTTTTACATGATGCAGCGATAAATGAATGTGATGCACGGAATCCAAATATTACCTTTGCCTCTGAGGCTGGAATGGCAAAAGCATTACCTGGCCTTGGTAGGTGATCCAGCTTAACGGTGGTGTGATGGAGTAGACAAGCCCCAGATCCACGACGTCCCGGCCTATAGACCACATCTCACGCCTCGACCCATCGTCACGGCCCCTACGGCCTACAGTAGCAGGGAGCGCCGTGCTCCTTGGGGTGATACTAGCTCCTCTGACCTATACCGAGTGTAGGAATAAAATTGTCGCTCCTATCCCGGTGACTAGAATTTGCCTTGTCCCTAAACTGCGGGATCCTTGTCTCTGAGAGGCGATTACTCACCTCATATATCTGAGCTACTAACCAGTAGAAAACATACATTTATCTGCGATGTGATCTGTAATCCTTAGCTCGGATAGTGGCGGCTCTAGAATCCCTACACGTGAATTAGGAGGCTTTGCCTGTGACCCGGAGAAGATTGACTCTCCTTCCTCTTGCCCTTGTAGCACCGTGGTCTTACAGTGCGTGCTCTGTCTCCCCTCTCTGTAATGCATGGCGATCCCGACCATAGGTCCATATAACTATTAGGTGGAGTCCACAATCTTGCATGAATGGACAACTTATTGTCTCAAATCTCACGATCTTAGCCATATCGGCCGCGTAGTCGATGCGAAGACTAACTCGTGAAAATCTAGCCATATACTCATCGCATCATCGTTCCTGCCTCGACTAGGAACTCTTGGGCCTTTGCATGTTTAGCAGTGGCCGAAAAGTACTAGCCCATAAAGAGCTCATGGAACTCTGTTCAAGTCATTGCCTCTAAGACTCTAGAGGTCTTAACTGATCCCACCGCGCTTTGGGACTCACCCTCTATTTGGAGATACGCTAGTCGATCTTAACCTCATCGGAGGCAATATCCATCAGCCTCGATATACCTTCTCGATCTAGCTGGAACCAATGAGTACGCCACCGCCGGATCCCTCCCCATGAGCGTTAGAAGATGATGTGCCTTAAATCTCGAGAGTTACTCATTGCCTCCCCTAGCTACCAGGCCCCTTGCTTTGTGCAATGGCGGCGATTGCAGCCTACAGCCTCGGCCAAAGGCACAGCGAGTGTTCGAATCTGGAGTGGTGCTTGGCTGGCACCTCGTGGGCGACCTCGTCCCTCGGCCTCCAACTCGCCATCTACACATGTCAAATGGCAGCAAAATTTTCAAATTTCATCTCAATCTAACTAACGATTGCATATACGACTACTAATAGACTTAGCAATCATGAATTCTTTTGTTCATTATCTTTTCTCGATGGTCTTGTTTCCAACCACTTATTTCCTTTTTATTTCAATCACCGCAGTTAAGCACAAACATGCGTGCAACAAATACATAAATCCATCAAATGCACAATGAATGCATGATCTAAACCCATTCCCCATCGATTCCTAGGTATTCGTGTACCTAATTCCTAACACCAAGCTATGAACCTAGTACCGAAACTAGACTTATGGATACCAAAACCCGAGCTCCCTAGGTAATCGTTAACTTAAGCTACAATACCATCTTGTAGCGTCCAAATTTTAGAGATAATTTTATTTATTTATTTTTAACGGTAACTCATTAGTGTCATGCGATAACCTAAATAGTACACAACACGGTGGCTGACTGCGAGGCTTGCATGAGCGATACACACACTGTCGTGTTGTCGCGTGCTTGGGTGTGTTGTTGCTCTGTAGCCTTGGGCTTCATGTGTCGCTACTTGAGGCGCACTGTGGAAACAAACACGGCCGCTCTAGCTGAACCACATTGCATTATGTCGCGACAACTGGACCCGACCGGCTCTTATGTCGCAGCCGGGAAAATCTCTCAGCGACCAAAGACACGTGGCTTTGTCGTGAAGAGAATTCTATGTCCACGCAGCAGGACTATTCTACTCCAGCGTCACTAACTCACATGCGACGTACAAAAATTAGTGTCGCGCGACACTTGAATAATAACTCTATTACGACACCCAAAATCAGGTCCCAACCTAACCTCAGCTCACAATACAGCGTCTCTATCGCAACCTAAAACTTGTGTCGCGACACGCAAAGGCCAACCCTGTCTCAACCCAGGCTGACTTGTTTTGTCGCAAAAGGGAACCTTCATGTCGCGAACTAATGTACCCCAGTCCCAGCCACAACCACAGCCATAACGCAAAAACTTACGTAGTGAAATGGGATGGAAGCTCACTCTATCATGATAGAGGAATTCTCTATACGTGACGAACTTTCGAGAAGGCACATTACGGCGACCCCTTTCCTATCAAGCTTGCGCGTGTGCATGTGCTCTATCATGCTCACAGGCGTGCCTGTAGCGCACCCCACGCTGTTCCTGTCGTGACACTACCTACATGTCGCGGCCATAGCTGAATGGGCGTGCCCATTTAGTCCACACCCTTTCCCTTTGTTACACATACTGTAAAACCAACATAAAATTGCCTTATTACTACAAAGGCTGGGACTGAAAAACTCACCCAAAATGTATTTATTATAAAAAGAGTTTGAGTACAACTCATTGTTCTTTGCAGTACAAAGGTAGGATTCTGCTTGAGAAATTTATAAATACATAAATAGGGCCAAATATGGCCATTTCTTCGCCTCTAAGGCCTCGGATACGTTCCATCCCCAGGTGCACCTTCAGTACCTGAAATGGTTATTCCCATGATGGGGTGAGTAATGCCCAATAGTTGAATTTTCCTACATGGGTTACTCCCCACCTAAGTGCTCATGCAATGGCAACCACACACATTTAAGTAAAATGATGCACACTTCTACCTAAATGACTACATGCCTGAGTCCATGCCTCGAGTCCTTGCCTCTCACACATGCATTTCCATGTATGAAACCATTTTCAAAAACAAAGATATTTGTTTTTATCTATGGACAACCCTTCGATACAATTCATTGGGCATCCTCCGACGAATTGTTGGACGACCATATGATATAACTTAGCGGACATACTCCGATAATTGACTTTATTAGGACAATCCTCGTGTATTTAAGTATCGTACACTCCTTTCTTGTTCTATAGGTGCCCCGGTGCATATGAAATACAATATTCCATTTCACGCAATTCATGTTAATATATCAGAATGCATATATTAACAAAATTCCTGAACAAACATATTTATTCATTCTTAGTAATAACACAAACAACACACAAGTCACATGAACAACCCAACACTAAATCTCGAGGTATCAGGACAACTCTAGGGATTTCACCACCCAATCCAAATTTTTTGGAACTGAATTAATGGCCATTTAGGCCCTAGAATATCCCTAACCATTAGGATGGCTCTTAGCCAAATATTAAACAAAGAAGGAGAAAACCCTTACCACTCGGAGTTTGTGAAACTCACAACTCTGGTCTCTATGTGAAGCTCTAGTTGAGGATAAACTCCACTCTTGTTGCTGAAACCGCCCAGAGTGATCGTATTCGAAAAATTTAGAGAAAGTGAGCTCCTCTCTACCACAACTCTCTATTTTTCTTTTCTTTTCTCCCTTTATGTTCTTTCTTTCTCCCACCGTATGGTCCAAGATGGGCCAAGTGGGAGAGTACCTCTCTTGCCACATGTTAGCCGATCATTGGCTCACTTGGATCTCTTTATCAGAAACTATGTCAGCCTACTTGAATTTACTGCTCGATGGCATGGTACCACGTGTGCGCCAGTAGCCAGGCCCATTGTTTGACTCATCCACACTTGACGCGTGGCGCGTTGTGAGAGCTCTTTCACACATGTCGGTTGCATTCTGCCGTTGCCGAGAAAGGCGGTAAATTACGATTATCTCGAATTCAGCGAGGAAATTGACGTGGTCACTAGATTTACCTACGAGCGATTTCGACGATTGAAGTCCATTTCGTCATCAGAGATCTAGAAAAATTTTAGATTTTAACTTGAAATTTCTTGTCTTACTCTTCCTTAGAAGATTTGGATTTTTTTTTTTCCAAGGTTTCACATTGCTGCTTTGAATACGACACGAGTTAAAAATAAAAATTAAACCTGACCCAATTAATGTGAATTGGTTAACACGATACGATATGTATAACCCTTTAATTTTTTGGAAATTTAAAATAATATGAATTATAATTAATTCATCAATATTTCACTCAAATAACATATTAAATGGGTTAATATAAGTCAAATTCATGTTATGTGGATTCACACAAATATATAACATTAAGCAGTTATGCGAGTCAAATATAAGAAATTGACCAATCTGATATCTTCGTCCGAATCACATAAAATGTGTTAAGCTTGTATCTTGTTTGCCTTAGATCATGTCAATTACCAAACTTAGCAACAACAAAGAAATAAACACGTAGCATTTATGGTGGGTTAAAATATGTTGTAAGGAAAGGAATACAATCTCAGCCATTTAAATGACAAGAAAATGTCTGAACTGGGCCGCTTAGGAAAAGAAGTTATAAGGCCAAGCCCATAACCTTTTAGGATGCCCATGCTCTTACGGCCAGGTGAAATATAAAGAATGCATTTTAGTAGTGATTCTACTTAAAAGTGTTTTTAGTAAAGTATTTCATCATATGTTTTCTCGAAAAAAATTTGCTGAAGTGTTTTTAAAGAATTACAGATTAGTAAAAACAAAGAAGAAAATTAGTTTTTCAAAAAAAAAAACTTAATTTTTCGAAACAATAAGTGATTTTCTAGATTATTAAAATTACGTAATTATTTTTCCAAATAAAAATATTTTTATAAACACTTTAAGTTAAAAAAAAACTAGTTCACTAAATCACCACCAAGCAGCTTTGAGTCACATATATGCATTGTTCTATTATTTATTTTATAAAAATTGTGATTAAAAATTAAACTTATAATCTTTTTTTACAACTAAACACTTTGTTATAATGTAGTAAACCGTTCCCTTAAATTTATAGTTAAAAATAATAACAAAGGAGCACAAAATAAATAAAAATTATCATTGATTATAAAGAATGTATAACTATATTACTTTTTTTTGACAACTAAATACTTGAGTTACGATCAAGGATCAAAATATCGACAATCACAGATATATCGGTACTTGAATTTTACAGATATATCTAAAATATCGATAACATAGTAGTGGATATTTTAATAAAAATATCGGTAAAGAAAAAATTAACAAAAATACTTTGAAATTCAGGGAAATACTTTGTTGAACTATAAAAAAAGGCATACAACCAAAATGAAGATCGATGTGGCTCCATTACATTATTTGATGAAGGGATCTCATCTTGATGAAGACAATATTCATACCAAGACATGTCATGCATAAATGTCTTGACTCCTACCCACAACCTCTCCATGGATAGGAAACTTTAGGTTCACCCACATGCTCGTTTGAAATCCTTATTGCATTTGATATGGAATTTGGAATGACATTTGTGGATCATGAGGATATTTAATCATTCACATTCTTCACCAATGGAACATGAAGGATGTGAAGGATGACCATAACTCATTGTATGGGAGGAAATATATATTTACCCTCATTCGATGAATCAGCGAATTAAGTTCCAATACTCCTTGAAGTCCAAAACTGACAGCAGATCCTCATTCTATGGTATCATCCTTCTTTGTCTTCCTCTATATGGCTTTCCAATAGCTCCAATACATTGACCGACTCTCCTAGACCCATGGTCTTCATCTAGTGTAGCATGTGTGAATCATCTTCACCGATGAATGAGCTCAATGGATGTTGACTTTGTTATGGATCTGCAATATCCCCACCATCATTTCTAGTATCACTACCATCTTTGGTCCCCTCTCCTCTTGAGCCATCATAACCTAGAGTAGCAGTACTAGTAAAACTTGGTCTACTACTATGTTCAACACTTGAATCAAAAGAGGGTTGAAAAGTAACAGTAGTCTGAAATGAGTCTCTCGTGTCTTGACTAAAACTTTCACTATGAACTTCTTCAAATAAAACACGCTCAACATTAACACCTACTTCTCAAACATATGCAACAATTCGTGGATCAGGATTTTCATCTTCATCATCTAAATGGGAGAGGTCCTAGTATTGAAATAGTTGATTCTCTTACTTCTTACCAAACTGGAGTTGGAAATCTCAAGTAAATCAATTAAGTTTTTGCAACTTTATCGATCTCACCTCCATATCACGTATCTTTAGTTTCATGTTGTAATAACAAAAACACCAATTATTTGGAGCCTAAGGTAAGCAAGTAGATTTATTTGTTTGGTATGAATTAAAGAAAGAACTCTAATTTATCTCACCACGTTGAAGATGATCACGAGGAGTGGGAAATAACCTCAAATGCCAAATTCCTTAATGTTGGAAACGCGATTTCAAATACAAAACCATCATTCAACTGTAATAAAATTAATTATATTCAATATATAATAATAAAATAGTTACGTAATTTACTTTTAATAGAAATTAAAACTCACGGGAACCATTTTTATCTTGAGGCTTTCTTTCTTTGGATCGCCCAAATCCCTTTTTGCGTCTGGGAAGTATAAGTACACATGAATTCCAAAATGTGAAAAATCTAAAATAAAAGTCAGTTGAATAAATTGAATCAATTAATTAGATTTAGAAACTCACTAATTTACCTTATTTCCAATTACAAAGGCTGCCCGACACATTAGGGATCTAATTTAGAAAAAGCGATGTGTTAGCTTGAAATATACGGGGTCTAGCCAACTCAGTCTATATTGAAAATTTGGATTTAGATAGTATGCTTGTAAAACCCGGGAAAAATCCAATTTTTTCTGAAAAAAGGTAAAATGGTAATTTTGGTTGGAAACCGGAAATTTTTTAGATCTCAGGTGATGAAACGGACTTCACCGTTGAATTCGTTTTGTAAAATCTAGTTCTCTAGTCAAATTTTGGATTCAGAGACAGTTAGAATTTCACGTTTTTCGAGGCACCGAGTGTCGAGTGACACATGGCATGAGCATGTGGATGCCACATGGCACCCTAGGGGAGTGACACATGGCATGATCCATGTGGTGCACTTGTGTGAATGGCTCACTGTGAGCCATGTGTCAAAAGAGGGAAATAAAGGAAAAGAAAAAAAAAATATGAGGATGAAAAGTGGCAAAGGAGAAAGTGGTGGGAAGTTTCCCCCACTTTGATCAATTCGGGTATGAGAATCAAAAGGGAGAAGGAGGAAAAGAAAATAGAGAAAAATGGGAGGAAGAAAATGGATAGAGAGAAGAAAGGGGAGAGAAAAAAGGAGATTTTGAATTGATACGATGGTACAGATCTTAATGGTCAGGGTAAAGTCGATCCACGCAGCGAGAGCTACCGCGTGGGTTTCCAAAATCTAGGAGTTCAATAAGCTCCAAGAGGTATGGAAATTTTTCTACTTGGATTATTTCTAACCTAAGCCATTTAATGGTATAGGTTTTCTTGGTCGTATTTGGGCGTGATTTAGTCTGAATTTTAGGACTTAATGTTAATTTTTAGGATGGTTCTGGGGCGGTCTTAGTTGTGTTGAGATTTGGTTTTGATCTCGGGATTGATGTCCTCGGGTTTTGTTGTGTGTTTTGGTATCATAGTGATTTGGTGAAGAATGGAACCAAAAATGGTTCATAGCCGTGAAGGGATCGAGAGGTGCCCTATTTTTATGGGTCCGAGATTGGGGTCATTTTGTGTGTTGTTGCTTGATTGAATAACATGTTGTGTGTGAAAAGATCATGTAATATATGCTCTTTTGATGGATGTGAATTAGATGTAGAAAATATAATTATCCATGTTTTAGTAATGTTGCATGTAGCTCTCGTTATGCATGTAACATGATATGGCATTTCTGCATTTCATATGCACGGGACATCACGTCGAGTCGGGTGTGTGTGCATGGTATTGGTTATTCTGGTATTCTTAATGAATGTGGTGAGCTCGGATGGGACAGACGTCCAAGAGTGAGACTCACGGTTGCCTAACATTAAAATCAATAAATATACATGTGTTGGGTGAAGCAAGATGGGGTAGATCCCCCCCAAGGTGAAAGACTCAAATTTTATTCTTGATTAGACATATGTATCTAGCGATGAAATTTCGCGAAATTAACCGAAGGCGTCACGAAACTCTGTTAAAGTTCAAAAATTCACCATAAAAATATAAGAGTTTGATAAATTAAAATGAATGTTGGAAGGTTGTCGATAGGTTAAGTCCTTTCGGTGAAACTTCCAATGACTGATTTTCACACATTTGGCGTCGTGGTGTGGGAGGCCAGGTCGAGGACTCGGTTATGGGCATGAAGAGTCTTCTCATTCATGACATGAAATATTCCATGTAGGATTGCATTTTCTGTATGGAATGTGGTATGATGTGTGTGTGCCATTGCATGTGCATTTAGGTGGGGAGTAGCCCTTGTAGGAGAATTTCTCTACTAGGCATTGCTCACCCCATTATGGGCCCCCTTTCAGGTACAGGGAGTGTATAGGGAGACAATGCTCCGACGAGGCCGTGATTATGAAGGAAGCCAATGTGTGGCCTTGAACCTTTGTAAAAAGTATTTCGTATAAAACAATCGTAACTAAATTCTTTTGGGACTATTATCTAAATAGTCGGGTATGTAATTATAGTAGAGGTTCGTGATAGGACTCTTGTAGATATGGTAAGTGTTTTATTTTTTATATTTTAGATTTAAATGTGAATGAATGTGTCTCGGTAAAGGGATGTATATTGGGGATATGGACAGATGGACCTTGTGTGGTCATTACTACTTATGTTGAGACCTTGGATGGGTTATGATTATACTGTTATACAGGTTGTATGTTGGGTAGAGCTGCCCGAACAAAGGAGACTCTGCTCGATTTTCGTGAAAGTATGAATCCCTATAAATGGGACACAACAGTGTGGTATCCAGGTCACCAAAATCCCACGAGTGTAATTACTTGGTTGTCAGCGGGACCCACACAGGATTTGAGGCGTCACAATGCTACAATAGTTATTGAAATTAGTATGTGATAGTAATATAAACATAATGTTATTAAATGTGAATATCGGTAAATGATAATTAGTTTTTGTTGCATGAAAATGATGTTTAAGGGTTCTATTCCAACGATATGTGATGATATGTTTCACTCACTCTTTAGCTTTGAGTCGATCTAAATTTGCCTTCATCAACTGAATGAACTCGTAGACAAATGGCATGGTTGGGACAACTTCTGAATCAATAATGCGAAGCATTGTGTATAATGCGTCATAGATGGACACTAGCTTCTCCACCTTCTCCAGTATTCGCGATCAGAGCAGGCCTTTCCAACCTCATTTCCAACCTGTCAGAGCTGGCTTGTGAGATGCCACATTCATTACTAATAAAGACTTTCTTTTAAATCGACCTCTTTTTTAGAAACATCAGAAATATAGTTTATTTGCAAATCTTATTTACTCGGGATATACGATATCTCACAGCGAACCTTTCTCATTTTTTACGAGGAAACCCGACCATGATTGTAAATGGGTTGGCCATCTTTACGGACATTCCTAATCATTGACAACACTATCCCTTTACAAATGTCTTCAAACATTCATCGATGCGAGTGTCTTGCACCTTGGAATCCAATCTGATTATTTCTTTATCAACAATTTTCATGCTTTCACAAATGCTAATCCATCATCTATTACAATTTACCACATTTGCTTCTCAGACTTCATGATCACATCCCTTGACAAACCATATATTTATATGTTGTCTTTAATCTTATCAGCATCAATAGATTTGAGGAAGAATTATTTCTTTTAAATATACATAAAATTAATTATGCTCAATTTAGTTAGTACAGTCCATCCATACTTTATAATTGTGCATCCATATGTCTTCCATTCTCCTTTGTATATTGTATAAATTTTCATGTCTTTATACTCCCATTTCAAGTACTTTCTTTTCATTTCATATAGAGGCGGTGGTTCGTGCCATCCCTACATATATAATAGGAAAGTTGATTGGTGGTTGAAAATTTGCTAGGGAATCCTTTTTAAGCGAAGCGAGTTAGATTTCAACATATTTTTCGGTTTAAATATCATAATTTCTGACATGCATCATCCATCAATTCCTGTATTTTTGTATGTTCTGGATCAAAATCAATCAAAACCTTATAGCCTTTTTGTTTAAACTATTAAACTCGTATCTTATAAACTTTAGTTTTTTTTTTTTTGTCAAATTGATGATTCTACAATGAACTAATAAATTAAAGTGGGAGAAAAGGTCAATAGCATAAGTCTTAAGCTCCTTGGGAAATAGTAGTTGAAGAAAGATGGTGGGACAAGTAAATTGGAGTTAAAAAATTGTAGGAAAGATTAATTTCGTGGGAGGATGCATTATTGAAAAAAACATGTTGAAATTTATGAACCATGAATCATCACATGTGGCAAAAGGAAGATGGTGGAACAAGTAAATTAATGTTCAAAATTTGCAGGTAAGAAGATTACGTGGGCATGCATGCATGTAATACATGTGTTCGTTGCATGCATTATTGAAATCTTCTTGAATTTTTTAACCGTTGGCTTGAGCAGATGGTTACGTGAGGATATAATTAATGTTCAAAATTTGCATGTAAGAAGATTATGTGAGCTTATTATTGATACAGATGGGACCTTCGAGGAGGGACTGGTACATTTCATGGATAGTCGGGATCGGGTTTTGCAACGCAAGACTATGAGGCTAGTGAAAATGGAAGGCTGACATGGAAACAGACACTATGCGTACCCTTATCTGTAAAGCCAAGAAAATCTAAATTTGAAAAGGGTAAATTAGGTAATTTCGAGTCAAAATCCAGGAGGCCTTCAGATCTCGGATGATAAACGAGACTTCACCATTGGAATCGTCTCATAGGAAATCTAGCTACCACGTCGAATTTAGTGAATTAAGGAAAATTCGAATTTCATATTTTTAGAGGCAATGAAAGTTAATGCGGGACATAGCATATTTTGGTAATTTGAAGAGGTGCCACGTGTCATGTGCGAAATTAGTCAAACATGAGCTCAAGTGTAGACCATGGGTGGACACATGGCGTGATGCCATTGATGAAAATCCCAAAGTGGGGATAAGTGGATAAGGAATCCAAACTTGACCAATGGTGGCTTGACAGTAATAGCATGAGAGGACAAGTCCTCTTGACCCAAACTCTCCCAACCGGTTTTGGGGAGAAGGAAAAAGAAGAAAGAAAATAGATTTTTAGAGAGAGAGTGTCCATCTTCTCTCTAGAATTCTCGGTGATCGGACCGTCGAATCTGGCGAGCGAGAGGCAAGTTGCCAGCTCTGAGAGCTGAGGTGGATGCGATTTTTGTGGAGTTTGAAAAACTCCGGAAGTTGAGGTTTTCCTGCGGTTTAATCCTTGTTGGAACCTTGTTGATGGTTGGAGTGTTTAGGGCCGAAATGTCCGTGAGTTTCGGTCCTTGGTGGACAGAAAATTTAAAATTTTAGACCGATTTGAGACTTAAAGATTTGTCTTGTTCATGTGTTGTGTGTAGTTTATGTTAGCGGCGGTTCAAAATGAATTGCCTTAAATTGTTTATTAACCTATGTGAGTTAATTTTAATTATTATTTATGAATGAATAACATGTTGTTGTGTGTTAAATTTGTTAATATACGTACTTGATATATTAACATGAATTATTGTAATTAGCATATTGCATTTCACATGCAAGAACTAAATTAGTAGGTGTAGGTACATGACATAAGATGCATCAATTTATCCCGAAAACAATAAAATTTTATCGGAGAAAGTTGTCGAAGAATTGTGTTGGAAATCATCAACAATTCACATCGAAGAGGCCATGGTGTTTGATTCTGAAAAATTCACCTCGGAGGATTGTCTAGCGTGTTTATATCGGAGGTTGCCTGATAAAACAAAATGGCCTTTGCTTGAAGCGGTTTCATACGCGATATATGTGAGGAAGTGGTGATGTAGCCCGATCGGGTGTCTCGTTGACAACCCGTCAACCCGCGGAATATTCGTGGATGTCGGGTAACCAAACACCATTCATGAAAATCGAGCAAAGTCTCCTTTGTACGGGGAGCTCTACCCAAAGTACACCACTTGTCCCAACATTTTACGAATTTGCAAGGTCCACATACAGATAAAAATGAGTAAAATGGCCACTTAGGCTATACATCAATACTCACAAAAATATATATCAATTATATAACAATAGTTCAAGAGTTATTTACATTACTCTTAGCAAAACATATATCAAAATTTGAAGTTTTTAATACATATTTGCACAAATGAATACCAAAGCCACATTAAACTTTCTTCATGACCTCTAATGAGCGTCATCCTCTTATACACTCCCTGTACCTGAAATAATGATCCCTCGGCAGGGAGTGAGCAAAGCTGATGGTGATAATTTCCTACATGGGTTACTCTCCACCTAGTGCACATGTCATGGCAATAATCATTACTCAAAAGCAAATACATGATCATGCCGAATGTCTGCATGCCCAATCCATGTCTCGAAGTCCTCAGGCTCCCTCACACATGTCTAAGCCGTCACGAGCAAAATAATGTTTTCAAAACAAAAGGTTTTGTTCTTGAAAACACAACCTCGAGGATTCCGTATATATATATTAGACTACCCTAAGGCGAATTGTGGTAATTTTTCCAGAAACGATCCTTGGGTCGCCTTGAGATGGCTTGTGGACCACTCTAAAGCGATTCTTCGGAAAATCTTCCTTGAAATTACTTTCACAACCGTTTTCATTTTTCTTTCAATTTCTTTCGTGTCATGCACTTACACCTACCATCTAAGGTGCCCCAGTGCATATGGAATGTATTATGCCATTTCCAAACAATTCATGTTAATATATTTTACTTGTATATATTAACAAAATTAATTCACACAATTCATGTTATTCAATTCACAATCAATAACACCAAAATTAGCTCAAATGAAATTTAATTAAAAAATCGAAACAATTCACTTTGAATCCACCCAAACCACACAAAATCACACAACAATTCATGTGAAACGGTAGAAACCCTCGGAATTAGAAACCTTTGTTCATAGCCCTGTAGTAGGGATTTGTTCACTCAGTTCAAATATTTTGAGCCAGATATACGGCCATCCAGGCCTCAGCAAATCCCCATCCATAAGTAAACTCTTAGTAAAAGAATAAACCAAGTAGGAAAAGATCCTACCTCTTGGAGTTGTGGAACTCACGAAATGATTTTACGTAGCTCTTCTTAGCAGTAGAACAACTTTGCTTCTTACTCAGATGAGGCGCGTCAGAACACCAGGAAATCTAGAGAGAAATAACTATTTCTCTCTCTAAAACCAGTCTCTCACCCTCACTGCGTGATTTCCAACAGCCCAATGAAGAAGAAGGTGCCTTTTTGTCTTATTCACTTAATTCCCATTTTGTCCTTTAGTTTGACTTTTGACACATGGCTTAATCTAAGTCATTCATCTCCATCCTCTCACTAATCATGAAACATGTGTCACATGAGTACATGTAGTAGGTGACTTTTGTCACATCACATGTCTCTGAAGCAGATCATCGGCGACACGGTCATCAGCGTGAAGTGTTTGTGCCGGAATTATTAAATTCGGCGTGGTAGCTAGATTTAGCAAGATGATTCGCGATGAAGTCGTTTGATCATCAAAGTCTAGAAAATGGATTTTGACCGAAATTACCATTTTACCATTTTTGAGAAATTAGAATTTTCTGGGTTTTCTCCCCCTCGCCAAAAATTTAGTTCGAAATTTTGTACAATCACAACAAATCACATACATATGCAGCATTAACACTATACCATGCATGTAAACAAGTCATTTAAGTATTAAGCGGCTAAACCCACGTACCTTCGTCCCTAAACGAAGGGATATGGCGGCATTGTGTCTCAGCGCTCCCACGTTGACTTCTCCGCTCCTCGGTGCTGCCATGGCACCCTCCTTTTCGCCTCACGGTCTTGCGTCTAGAAACTTGATCCGTATCAGTAATGCCTGTTTGGTCACTCCTCGAAGGTCTCATCCAGTATCAGCCTCGATCTCTCCCGATCCACTTTACATGAAATTTGGATGCAGGTGTACCTCTGGAACATAGAGACGTGGAATACCTCATGGACACCTAACATCTTCAGGCGAAGTGAAATCAGCCGTGCCATTCACAGGTGTCTACCCTCTCAAGTATCTCGAAGGGTCCAGTGAAGCTCATGATGGCTTCACGCTTACTTGAGCCTAGCCATTCCTCTCTTGGGCATCACGCTTGAGAAGGCGGTGATTTCAGACCTCGAGACTCTAAGGGTCGACGTCGTACATTAGCATAGCTCTTCTATCCGCTCTGGCTTGGTGAGAAGACGTTGGCCGTGTCGCTCACCTTCTCGGAGTGTTTCCTAATCGGTCGGGGACCGGTGAGTGGAGCTATCTCACCTAGGTTGAACATATCGGTGTCTGCATGCCTCCTATACAATACCTCATATGGTACCATACGCCTTACTCGCGATAAGCTGTATTATAGGCGAATTCCACTAAGGGCAAGTGCTCTTCCCAGCTACCCTTACGATCCAAGACACATTATCGCAGCATGTACTTTAACACCTGTATGGTCCTCTTTGACTGATCATCTGTCTGTGGGTGGAAAGTTGTACTCATGGTCAGCCGTGTGCCCATAGCCTTTTGGAAACTCTTCCAAAGTGCGCCGTAAACCTCGGGTCTCTAATACCGACACTATGGATGCGGGACTCCCATGTAGCGACGATCTCTCGGATATAGCCGTGATCTCGATGAAGAGGTCATGCGCGCGGCTGAAAATGTGTCGACCGTGGCTAGGTCCACTATCACTGATACCACATCCTGTCCTTGCGGTATCCATGGCAAGTGGGTCACAAAATCCATAGTGACGTGCTCCACTTCCCGCCTTCACCTCAATGGTGAAGTAGTCTTTGCTGGCCGGTGCCTCGACCTTAACACTAACACATGGACATCGTCGAACAAAGTCCCCACATGTCTCTTCATTTCGCTCCGGTATCTTGTGTGAAGATCACAGTACATCTTCGTGCCACCTAGATGCACGGCAAATCAAGAGCAGTGAAACTCCCTGAGAATCTCCTCTTTCAAATCGGTCAACTGGGGAACCACTACCCATCCTCTATATCGAGGAACTACGTCTCGTGGGCGGTCAGTCCTCATCACATTGCCAGGCGTACCCGGTTCACGATGGACACTATCTCCAGCGTCTGCCCTTAGAACTCAGTCACTCTGCTCATGAGGAAGCCGGTGCTTAATACTAAACTCCCCGACGTACCCTAAGCTGCTCGTGGTCTTGTGTGTCCCTGAAGTCTCGAGCATCGCCATTCTGAGAAGCTATGCACTAATAATCTCCCCATGACTTCCATTGATGCATCCATCCACCACATTTGCCTTACCGGAATGATGAAATACAAAGTGAAGTCATAATCCTCTAGAACTCATCCAAAATACGCATTGCCTCATGTGAGGACCGGCTGCGTGAAAATATACTTTAGACTTTTGTAGTGCAGTGCACCTCGAGCCTTTCACCATATAAGTAATGGCGTCAAATCTTCAGGCGAAGACTATGGCATAACTCCATGTGTCGATGTGGGTTAGTGCGCTCATGATTCTTCAATGGACGGGAACATAAGCTACTACCCTCCCGGATTGCATCAAAACACATCCCAGTCCGGCCCTCGAGGCATCACAATACCCTGTGTACCCCTGTCCTGTCGGGACTATCAGATAAAGACGTTAGTAAGCCTCCTCTTCAACTCTGGGATTCACTCCTACTTTCGATCATCCTAATGTAAACTTGACCTCCTTCGGGTCAATCGTCATAAATTACCTTCTTCAAGAAGAATCTCATTAGATCTCTGTATTATCCAGCCAATCCCAGAAACTACATTATCTCGGCCCGACGACCTCTCCCAACTCCAACACGGCCTGCGACCCAGCTAGGGGTCTATTGACACGCGATCGTGACATCACGTGTCCCAAAATCTCACGTAATAAGCCGGCTTCGCACTTGCGAACTTGGCGTGCAACATGGTCTCTACGACAACTATAATGGCCTCAAGTGATACTCATGCTCCTCTCAGGCTAGGAATGATCAAGATAATGGCCGAAGACCGACAAACTGAGAATCCAAACAGGGTTCAGAATACCCTATGCATGGGGTCCCATGAATGTCGCTAGCGCATTCGTCGATCGAAGAGCATCATTCATGGCTGAAGTGCCCATACAGCATCACACCATATTTGTCTTAAGGATGTGTCTCCTAACCCTCGTGGATGTGCCCGATTGCAAGGTTTATCTTGGAGTAGACTGCTCCTCTCATTGATCAAACAAATTGTCGATCCTTGTGATGGGTACGATTCTTGAGTAACCACAGTGACGCCACCAATCGTACACGGTCGAAGGGTCTTGTCCTTTCTTCACAAATAGAATCGCGGGAAGCGCCCCGTGAGTGCCGGTCTAATGAACCCACTTGTCCATTAGCTCTGTTGGTTGGACTACGAGTTCACGCAACTCAGCTAGTGTCATCATGCGAGTCATAGAGATAGGAGAGCGTCTGAGTGCAACGATCTAGGGTACTGAAAAAGCCCTCTGGGGCATGATCGATGGCTCATCCGAGAAAGAACATCCTCATCGCGGACTACTCGGGGTGGATCTAAGTCCCAGGTCACCTCGTCCTCTAGGGTAGACTTGTTAGCCAACCCGTATTGTCTCGACACTGGACTCGTGCACTATAGGGCCAAAATATCATGCTTGTCCCACGAAGTACAACACGAGTCATAGTCACTGCGTCTGTGGTAACCCTCCTACTCTCTGTCCGGTCTGCACGACTACGTAATTTGTCTATTAATCCATCCAGGATGTCGAGACTGACATGTCCATGACCTCAAGTCCTTTGTGAGTAGAATCCACGAGATCTCGACTCGCAACCCGCGACATATCATCCTTATCGCATAAAAATCCCTAGGGAGAACTCACATCTGGAGCTCCTCGAGGCCTGCAACCTCGTGGCGCTCTATCTGGCGATGCAACAATGAATGAATGAGTGCACGATCCGTCTTACTCTTGCCCGCTTGGCGAGATAGCATGATACCACATATGATTGGGTGATCACGGCTTAGTAGGGTGTGATAGGCGTGAACACGCCTAAACCCCTGACGTCCTGCACGTAGGCCCTCATCCTGCCTTGTCCCATAACTTTGGCCTCTACAGCTGCCTGTATAACAAAGGTGCCCGTGCCGACTCCTGAGATTGAAACTGACTCCTTTTACCCATACTAGAGTGTGGAGGAATATACTATATCCTCTTCTATCCCTCTGCATTGGGACTACGTTGTCTAGAAACCACAGGATCCTTGTGCGTAGAGGCGACCCTCCTCATATTAGGTATTCAACGTGGTAGCATACCATCACATGACCCCCCATTCAGAGGCTCTGATGCGACCACGACACGGATGGTCGCGCGCGGAACCCATGTCAGACTAGAGCCTTACCTTCTTTCCGAACTAGAAGAAGAGTGACTCTCCTTCCTCTTGCTATTGGCACCCGCATCCCGAGTGCTCGGGTGCATCCTCCGTCTCCCTACTGCATGGTCATGAAGTCAAACCATCTGGAGTCCATATCCTGTAAGCGGAGATCTACAATCCTACACTTGCGAATAAACGACTTTGCCCGTTTCTCGAATCTCGACCTTGGTCGCGTGGTCATCAACAGCGGGCTGGCTCGTGAATCTAACCACATACTCAATGCGGTCATAGTCCTGCGGCTCTAGGAACTCCCGAGCCTTCGCATGTCTAAGCGGTGTCAGAAAATACTTGCCCATGAGCGACTCTGGAACTACGCCTATGTCATTGCCCTCTAGGTCCCTAGAGGTGCCATTAATTCCACCACACTTAAAGCATCTTTTTCTCTGTAGCTGGAATGTAGCTAGTCTGATCCTAGTCGTATCAGAGGTAATCTCCATAGCCTCCAATACCATCTCCACCTACATAAACCAATGGTCTACAATCATCAGATCTTCTCCCCTATGAATATCGGATGATGATGTGCCCTGAACCTCTGGAGGTTACTCGGACCTCCTAGCCCCCTCTTTGCACTAGCCTATGCCACAATGCTTGTGGCCGCAATCCCTACAACCTCAATAAAGGCACATTGGTGGAAATACGGTGGTGCTGACCGATTACCTAGATGGAATGACCTCTACTTCCCCTCTCTCATGACTAACCCATCTACACCAAAAGTCAAATGGCAAGTTAAGTTTTAATGAGTGTCTCTAAGGTGTAAGCTCACGACCCCCAAGACACTATTCACATATCGAAAAATTTTATACACTATGTCAGCCATTCATAGGTGTCTGAGACATAATTTCATATATTAAGTCATACGAAACAAAAATATTTTATTTTATTTTATTTCTTAGTTTTTTTTTTTTTTTTGGTTTCTTTTTTGTTTTTAATTTTTTTTTGAAAACCTCGTGAACAGTGCTCATGAACAATGCACTGAGTCAAAACTGGGTTGAGTGCACGGTCCTGAGGACCTTGGCTGCGGTAAGTTCGCCACCACTGCGCCCGAGGCCAGCGCCGCAGAGCGCCTTATCGTGGTGCGCATTGAAGCGTGTGCTCATTAGTCATGCCAGCCGTGTCGCGAGGCCCCCGCCGGTCGCGATAAAAATTGTATCGCGACTAGCCCGCCCGCAGCGCCACATCGTGCGCCTTTGCTGCGCTGTCGCGGTGTCCTCTGGCCGTGTCGCAAGATACTCTTGTCGCGTGCTCGCGACCTTGCTCGCCGCCGTGACACCAAACGGTGGCCCTCTAGCCACGATAAAAATTTTATATCATGACTCATCCTTGCTTGGGGCTATGCGCGTGTGCATCCGCGCCTAGCAGCGGGCGGTAGGTGTCGTGGCAGCTGCGCGTGTCGATTCAGACCGTGTCAAGGGCCTCTGGCCGTATCGTAGCCCCCTCTGTTGCATGCCCAGCGCCTGTGTCCACGATACAATCCAATTGTATCGTGACTCATCTTGGAAATGGGTATTAACCCATCCAGTCTACACAAAAATTTTTTCCTCTTTTTGTTCCGACCTCTTGCCAAGACCACAAAAATAATAATAATAATAATAATAATAATAATAATAATATATATATATATATATATATATATATATATATATATATGCTATATATATATATATATATATATTTTCATGTCTTGATAACAAAATAGAATTCCTTAAAATTTATTTTTTTTTATTTATTTTCTGTTTCACTGCTTTATAAAACCTAAATTTCTCCTCAACACATTTATTTGACTACTGATTTTGCTCAACACTTTTTTTTTCTATGTGCTATTCACTAAGCACACAATTCCACACAACATACATAACACATCATGTTCAAAACTGAAGCTACTGTCCAGAAATTATTTTTTTTTCGTTTATTTCTAGACCATTTTGCCTAAAAATCCTCAAGGAACTTTTTCTCTTATGCTATTTATCAAGCATACAAGCGCATAACACATACAACAAACATGTTATACCATTTTCATCGCAAAAACACAAGTGCATACGGTGTTCTAATTACATCTCGTGAAGCCTAGGTAATCACATACCTAAACTCTAACATCGAGCCACACCAAATTGTGATGCTCTCACCTTAATGACTATGGCCTAAGCCCAAGTCCCTCAAGCCCTAGGTATTCGTATACCTAGGCTCTAATACTAAGCTGTGACGCCCTAATCCTAGGGTGTCTCGTTGACAACCCGTCAACCCGCGGAATATTTGTGGATGTCGAGTAACCCGACACCATTCATGAAAATCGGGTAGAGTCTCCTTTGTACGGGGAGCTCTGCAAAGTACTCACTTGTCCCCCAGCTTGTTTTGCATAAGCCTGGGTCCCATACAGAGATAAAAATGAGTAAAATGGCCACTTGGGCCTATACATCAATATTCACAAAATATATATCAATTATATAATAATAGTTCAAGAGTTATTACATTACTCTTAACCAAAACATATATCAAGGTAGGTTTTAATACATATTGCACAAAATGAATACAAAGCCACATTTCGGCTTTCTTCTACATATGACCTCTAGTGGCGTCGTCCCTCTGTATATACTCCACGGCCTGCACAAATAATGATCCCTCGCGGGGTGAAGCCAAAGCCATTAGTGATAATTTCCTACATGAGTTACTTCCCACCTAAATTACACATGTCATGGCAATCGATCACACTCAAGCAAATACATGATCCTACTTGAATGTCTACATGCCCGATCCATGTCTCGGGTCCTCAGACTCTCTCACACATGCCACCTAAATGATCACGAGCAAATACGAGTTTTCAAGACAAAAGGTTTTGTTCTTGAAAACACACTACCAAGTTTTAGTAAATATATTGGACTACCCTCCGAGGCGGTGCTGGATAATTTTTCGACAGGTCATGGAGTCGCCTCGAGTATAAGCGGTGGACCACTCTCAAGAAATTCTTGAAAATCTTCGCGAAATTCCTTTCACAACCGTTTCATTTTATTTGTTCTTTGCGTGTCATGCACTCCCATCCTGTCCAAGATTGCCAATTGCATATAGATACATTATGTCATTTCCAAATAATTCATGCTAATATATTTTACATGTATATATTAACAAAATTAATTCACACAATTCATGTTATTCAATTCACAATCAATAACACCAAAATTAGCTCATATAGGCTAATTAACAAATAAAGCAATTCACTTTGAATGCACAAACCACACGGAAAATCACCTGACAATTCACGTGAGCGAGGTAGAAACCCTCGAGTCAAACCTTGTTCACGGCCACCTAAGTAGGGATTTCTTCGCTCCGGTTCAAGATTTGGGAATTATGCTGCGGCCATCAGGCCTCAACAAATCCCATCCATAAAAATAGCTCTTGTAGAAGAATAAATAAGTGGGGAAAAGATCACTACCTCTTGGGTTGTCCGGAACTCCACAAAATCGGTGTCACGTGTAGCCACGCCCACATTAGAACAACTTCTTCTTGCTCACGACGGAAGGCGATTAGAATGCCCAAGAAATACAGAGAGAAGTCACTGTTTCTCTCTCTAAAATGATCTCTCACCCTCATTTCAAAGATTCCAGGCATCTCGATGGACGGTGCCTTTTTGTCTTATTCACTTATTCTTTTCACTTAATTCCCATTTTTGTCCCTTTAGTTTGACTTTTATTTTTGTAAGCAATCACAAGTCATTCATCTTCATCCTCCTCACTAATCATGCAACATGTGTCACCTTGGAGTACGTGTAGTAGGTGACTTTGTCGCTGTCGCATGTCTCTCCACAATTACGTCATCGTATGACGATTACCTCGAAAACGTGAAATTTCGACTATCTGGCAATTCAACGAAATTTGATGTGGTAGCTAGATTTCGTGAGGCGATTCCCAGCCAGTGAAGTCGTTTAAATAAATCGAGATCTAGAAAAATTCGAATTTTGGTAAATTACCATTTTACCATTTTTAAGAAAATTAGAATTTTCTCGGGTTTTACAGGTGAGGACTCGAGACATGGGATTGGGCATGTAGACATTCGAGTAGGAATCATGAATTCACTTGAATGTGTGTGTTTTTCCATTGCATGAGCACTTAGGTGAGTAGCAGTAAGAGTTTATCCTTTACTAAGCATTGCTCGCCTGTCGAGAGAGGTGGCCCCGATTACGAGGAGTGTTAGGAAACGACCTTTGTTAGGAGCCACTTTTGAGGAAAGAAAGTAACATGTGGCTTTGATATATATTTTGAAAAACATGTATTAAATTCTTAATTTTGATATATGTTTTGATTAAGAGAAAGCGATGTAACAACTCTTGAAACTATTGTAATATAGTTGATTTTCTTTTAATTGAGTATGAATGTATGCATAGACTGACGTGGCAATTTTACTCATGTATAGGTCTCATGATATGAGACACCGCAGCGGAGTTCCATGAGGTTGTGAAGGTGGTCAACGGGACCCCCGGGAACTGGGGCGTTACATATCCTTTCTTATTTAAGGATGAAGGTACGTTGTTTAGTCATTTGGTACTTAAATGATTGTTGCATATGCATGAGATTGTAGGGGTATATGTGTAATTTCGGGGAAAAATTTTTTTAAAAGGGGGGGAGGGGATGTAAAACCCAGGAAAAATGCAATTTTTATGAAAAATGGTAAAACGGTAATTTGTCGCTATAGTACAGGTTGAAAACCTAAAATTTTCTAGATTTCGGATAACGAAACGGACTGGCGTTAGATCGTCTTGCTGATTTAGCTGCCGATCAATTTAGTTGGATTCCAAGGCGGTCGAATTTCACATATTTTGAGGCATTGGTGTCGGATGACACATGAATAGTACCACATGGCATGATCATGTGAATTTCATCAGCAGAAAGCTTAGAGGAGGGCACGTGGCACTTAGAAACCATGGTGTATTAATGCCGCTAGTCATGTTATATGACATATAGCGCATAGAATCAAGTCAAAATGTGAGGAAAGTGAGAGGAAGTTTCCTCGTTGTGGGATCAAACCAAGGAATAGATTATGGGAGAAGAAAAACAATTTGGTGGAAGAAAGAAAATGAGAAAAGAAGAAGGAGAAAAAATGAAGTAAAAGAGAAAGGAAGAAAATGAGGAAAAACAAAGGGTAAAGGGAAAGAAGCGAATGCGTGGAGGAAAGGAAAAATAAAATAAAAGTCTAGGTTCACGGTGTTGGAAGCGGTGGATCGTTAGTCCAAGAATTAAAGTTGGTATACTCGACAAGAGCTACGAGTAGGTGCTAAAAACAAAAGAGATATGGTTTTCTCCTACACTGGTTCCTCTTAATCTAAGAGTGTAAATAGTACGTGTGGTTGACCACTAACCATAGGATAGAGTTTCAGGCCCCGTTGGGGCTGTTTTTCGGGACGGTTGGGCGAGTTTGAGGCTTGCTTCATTGTTTGAATTTATAGCCATTAATATGATCTTGAAATTTATTGCTCAAAATAAATAAATAAAACAAAAGTTGAAAATTTTGGACTTAGTCCAGATTATTTCCGAGACTGGGTATGGCCGGATTTATGGCCGGGAATGGCTAGTTTGTGTGGATTATTTTTGTGTATTATTATTGGGAAATTTATAACATGTTGAATGTGTTGTAAATATGTTGATATAATGATGTTATATATATTAGCATGAATGAATGTAAATTATATGTTTCGATATAATTATCCATGATACTTGGCATAAAGTACAGGTTATGAATTGTTCCATGTAGTGTTCATTATACATGTAACATGAGATAACATGTAGTGGCATTTTGCATTGCATATGCACGGAAAACATCACATTTCATGGGTGTGAGTGCATGGTTTGTAAATCGACACTACGTTTGATGTTTGATTGGTGACAGTAAATGGGACAACTTCCAGAAGAGTCGCATGATTGCATCAAACGGAAAATATGTGCCGGGTATCAACAAGAAGGGATAGATCCCCCCTTGGGTGAAAAACCCTCCAATTATGGTTAGACATAATCCCTAATGGTGAAAGGTCGTAAAAGTGTCTGGGTTTGCGGAGCCCACGGTGAAACACCAAAAATCCACTACCCACAAAAAGGTGCATCGATTTTGAATATAAAATGACCATTGTGATGTATCATCCAAAAATCTTTTGGTTTATAAACAAATGAAATTGGTTTTGAAAATGATCATTGGATGTCATCTAGAATGACAGTTTTCACGCAGCATAAACATGTAGAGGAGTTGGTGAGGACTCGAGACATAGGGCATGATGAGTCTCATCTCGTTTCATGGCATGTTGGATTCCATGTAGAATTGACATATTCTTCATTGAAATGTTGATGTGTGTGTTGTTGTGTGAACATGGCATCGCATGTGCACTTAGGTGGGGAGTAGCCCTTGTAGGAGTTATCCTTATTGGGCATTTCTCACCCCGTCGTGGAACCCCCTTTCAGGTGTAGGTTATGTGCAAGCGATATGGCTTTGAGAAACCTTTTTGTAAAAAAACTAGATTTTACATGTAATATAAGAGAGTTGTAACTCGAACTCTTATGAACTGTTTTGATAAATTTGTATATTTTTCTAAAATATATAGGCATGAATGGATCTCGGTGAATGGGAAGTGATATGGTGGTATCGCATAGTAATCTGTGCGTTGATGGGTTATCAACAGGACCCCTGGGTTTTGGGACATCACACGTTGAACAAGACTCGGTTCACTATCCAGTTCATTATCTTCCTCTGTAATTTTCTGTTTGTTTTCTTTCTCTGCTTCTTCTTTCTCTTATAGTGTATTCACGAAGTTTTTGCACCACTATGTTCTTATAAGAATGTGATCATCTGCTCTCTCATCTCATCACTTTACCACTTGAGCCAAGCTTTAAGGACAAGATTAAAAAATATTTTGAAAATCCAATTTTGGAAATTTGACACAATCAAATTTTGGCCTAATTTTGAGTAAAAACGCTTTTATTGAAACCGAAAATCGTTTTACAAAGAAAATGGTAAATGGTAATTTTAGTCAACATTGAATTTCGATCTTGGATGGAAAGCGGATTCGTCATTATTCTGGGGTCGTCTTAATCCCCAGCTGTCAGTTTTCTTGGTTAGATCGTCAAATTTGCAGTTTTGGGCTGGCGGCGCGTTATAATCAGGTTCTTAACATTTTGGTGACTAATGTTGCCACGTGTCGTAAAATGTGTTCCATTACGAAGTGGTGAGTTCGCGCGATGGACATGGCATCCCCTAATTGGATGGAAATCCAAAGTAGGTTGGATAAGAGGATAAGGGTAATCCTATCAACCAATGGAAGGTTGACATGTGGCAAGAGAGGACAATTCTCTTGACCAAGTTGACCCAACTAGTTTGAGTGAGGGGAAAGAGCAAGCCGTGAAATAGGATAGAGAAAAGAGTGGGATTTTTGGAAAGAGAAGCTCTACCTTATCTCTACAGAATTCTATAGGCGATCGGACGAAGTCAGTTAGTGAGACAAAAGCAAAGTTATACCGCGTCAAAGACTCTGTGGGCTGGGACTGAGGAGTTTTGACAAACTCGGGTGATTTTCTCCTACTTGATTTAATCCTTGTTAGGAGCACTTGTTAATGGTTTTTGTATGTGTGGCCAGGAAATGTGTGGATTCTCGGTTCCACAAGTGGGCGGTGTTAACTGGTGAGAAGGCTGCCCACGAATAGCCTTTGCTCGTTTAGGAATTGCCCAAAAACCAGCTCGGATTGTTTGATGGACAAGATTGTCCATGAGAAATGGTTTGCAATGTTATTGGTTAGTGGATGAATAACATGTTGTGTGGTGCTTAGGCCATTTTGATGAAGGGGAGAGAGAGCGTCATGAACAGCCATGAGCGGATGTAGATTTATTAATGGTCCCAATGTGCTGTTGGACGAAGCATTATTCACGTGAATTTTCTTGAATTGGATGGCTTTAATTGTGTATGGAAAATGAGATGTTAATGCATGCTAGTTATTTAACATGATGAGATATATAAAAAATATAATTGTGTGTGAGCCATTGGAAATTGAATTGTTATTAGCCCATGTGAGCTAATTTTGATGTTATTGCTATGAATAAATAACCTGTGGTTGGTATGTGAATTTTGTCAATATTTGCATGATGGATATATTGACATGCATTGTATAAAAATGGCGTCATTGCATTCGTATGCATTTAGAGTGACCTAGATCAACCAAATTGTGAGTGGATGGCGTAGAAAGAGAAAATATTAAAAAGGAAAATGGTTGTAAAAGGAATTTCAAGGAAGATTTTGAAGAATTGCGCCAGAGTTGTCCAACAGGTTCCGTCGGAGGGCCCATGACTATTTCGAAATTACCCAACAATTTTCCTCGGGGTTTGTCGATAGATTTTGAAACGTTCGGTAGTATGTTTCGAGCAAAACCTTTTTGTTTGAAAGCGATGTTTTCTCACATTTAGCTTAGGCATGGTGGGGAATCGGTGAGAGCTCGAGAAATTAGGGAAAGGGTGAGTCACATTCTCATCCATATCATGTAGATATTCAGAAGTAAGATCATGTGTTTTCTTAGATAGTGATTGTGTTGTTGAACCATTGTATGTACTTAGGGTGGGAGTGCACATGTAGGATATGAATTCCATTCTTGGGTATTGCTCCTGCAATAGGGGAAAATTATTTGGATCTGAAGGTTCCACACAGGGGATGGGACGCATCCGAGGGTGCCAGAGACAGAAATGGTCATATATGGCCTTGTTATGTATTTTGTAAAATCGGGTAAAAAGATCGATTTTGGATGGTAATAAGTGCTCATTTTGTATAAAATATACATTTTTGTAGTATGGATGTATGGAGGCCAATGTGGCCATTTACTCATGTATGGGTCTCATGATATGAGGCGGGTACGTCCTGGGGTGATGTAGTCACTTGGGACTCACAGGAATTGGAGACTACACACTTATTTTCTTGCAAAAATAACCCCTTCTTGAAACAGAAAATATAAATACATACAATGGAAAAAAAATTATTTTGGACGGAAAGGTTAGATTAAAAAATTTAAGGTTAATTGATATCTTTTAACCAAATATTTCTATTTTTTAAAACTTTTAATCCTAGAATTCAGCATAAAAGAAATCACCGAAAATTGGCATAATTTAAAAAAAAAAATTTGAGCGAAAATGATAGATCTTAATTTTATAGTGCTGTTCACCGAAAATTTATTTTCAAATTACTAAATGTTGATCTTTCAATTTATTATGTTAATTTTATAGTTCTTTTAAAAAAATGATACAAGATTATTGCTTCAAAACATCTTTAAAATGGAATCGAGTAAATAATTGTTCTAAATAATATTCTTTTGGTAAAACTACCAATTAGACTTGAGGTATCATGATTCTTAACATCCTGCCGTACAAATTTATTATTTTTCTTTAATACCCTCTCTTATATGGAAGGACAAACAAACAAATACAAATGATCCATGGACTATAAATATGTCAAACCATCTTTAATATCTTATTAAACAATCAATTTTTCTAAATGCTCTTATAAGCATCATGTTTCTTAACACTTTTTTATGGAGAGAAATATGTTTATGAAATTAGAAAAGGTATAAGAAACAAAAATAAACTCAAGAAATTCATTTTAATCCAATTACATATTTTACTCGTATATCATGCCATTAAAGAAACGGAGCTTGGGTTGATGACCTTGAATTTAGTTGGCCTTGCGATGAACTTTGGCCCAAACCAGTAAGGGATGGCAATGGAGTGGTCCATCACAACCCCATCCCATTTATTTAAAAAATTTCTTATTAGTTACACTTGTTTCATTTAAAGGTGTTTTGAAGAGCTTATAAAAATATTTTATGAACTTCCTATAAACCTTTTTTAACTTATTTCAATAAGCTTCGAGCAGAAGATTATAAAAAAAAAGTTTATACAAAAAAGTAAAAATGGGTCATCGACAAAACTGGTCTTTTGAAAAATAATAAAAATTAACTTCCGAAAATTTATGTAAAAATGGGTAAATTTTTTTATAAATTATGTAAAAAAATAAGAAAAAAATTATGAAAAATAATGGAAAAAAATAGAAAACAAATTCCGAAAAATTATGTAAAAAACAAGTAAATTTTTTGGAAAGGTTATGTAAAAAATAGGAATTTTTTTTGACAAAATAGAAAACAACTTCAGAAAAATTATGTAAAAAATAGGTAAATTTTTTGAAAAATTATGTAAAAATAGAAAAAAAAATTATGACATATAATTTAAAAATAGAAAACAATTCTATTGATAAAAGGAAGAATGATATTGATGATGATTTTCTTGATTTAGAATTTGATACACATATATCCATAAGTGGTTTTTATGTTCTATAAATTAGAATTTTTGTGATGATGAGAAGCACCAATGATATTTGTTGTTTTGTTTTGGAAATATTTGTGATGATGGGAAGCATTAGTGATCTTTGATTTTTATGCCTAGTGTCCTTTACATTATTGTATTTTATTTTTAGATAAAAACTATAAACAATATTTAGTAAGATGTATAATTTTTATTTATATTAAATAGGGTATTCATCACTTCAAAAAGCCCACGCCTCAAGGCCCATGAGGCTTTTGCGCCTCGACGCATCTTGCGTTTTAAATAACTATAAGCTTATGGTACATCACGTTCTAATTTATAGAAAACATCCTGATGACGTCTTCTTCAACCGGAACTTGGCTGGAGTGTGTTGGGTCGTTGGATTGGACCCGAGGTGGCGGAAGGATCGCTTGGGTAGGGAGGGATTCTTTGCAATGTCGATCCACGAGGGTTGGATGCGCCTGCGTTCACCGCAATAAGAACCCGGAATGAAGAAGTCGTGAGGGCTTTGCATTAACCGCTCTCAGATGAGTTAGATTCTTCCTTGAGAGAAAGAGGGATGCCTCGGTGCTTAGAAGTAGCATACACCTTTTGGTGTTGGACCGGACCTTGCATTTATAATGGATATTCATCCAATTTGGACGATGATTAGGGGTTCTTCCCTTGGGAGGATAGGTTTCCTCACGTAGTCAGCCTTAGATTTAGCGATGGATTAGTCAAAGGAGTTTTATTTGGAGTAATCCTCCTTCCTTATTGGTGGGTATCCTTCTTGATCTTAATTACTCACTTTTCCCATTATCTTAGGACTTGATTGAATGACGGAACGTCTTTTAGGGAATATTCTATCTTCTGTTATTTGTAAAGATATGGTTTGACTGGCCGAGTATGGGCTTCCCTATTTTCCAAATCCATGTTTTGGGCCTAATGGGCCGGGCCTCTGTTCGGGCTGCTATGTAAGGACACGGACGGGGTATGGTCTTCACCGCTCCTTTGGGCTGGCGGATGAATTGCAGCCCATTTGCATCCCTATCCAGTTGCCCCCGGCCCTTGTGCGCAATTTTGCATTGAGCAAAGTATGATAATCCGACAATTATTTATTTCCGTGTACGCCCAATGTGGATTAATTAACTTAACATAGCCATCGTGGTGCATTAATGATGGCTCTTGAGTTTCACATATATTTCATACTCCCCTTTGTTTTCCTTATTTCTTATCGACCTTTCCCGGTTCGACTTCCCTTTGGCCTCATAATTCTTCACTTTTGTCTTTATACTTCTTGGCGTTCACGTATTTCGTTAGTTTTTCTCTCATCTGTTTAGTGTTGGGTCCTTTTAAGCGCTTTCCCGCTTTCATTCCACCAGGCCCACGGCGTCCCGTCTGTTGTGTTTCTTCGATTGTCCCCGGCCGAGGCTCTAGGGTTCGATCAAATGCAGATTCCGTTTGTCTTGTTGCTTAGTCATGGGTGGGAATGGTTCTTGTCTTTGCGTATCAGCAATGATTCCTCTGTTGATGCGGTCCGGCGGTAGAACGTCCCGCTTGTTGGCGGTTCTTTGGCCTCGACACACTCCTGAGCTCCTCCCTTCCCTTAGGTAAAGGTAAAGAAGATCGGCGATCAAATATCCCTAAGGGTCGGACTTCACTCGGGACCTTGTGGCATGTCGCGAAGGTGGGCCCTAATAGGAGTTAGTCCTTCATATGAATCTACTTTTTGCTGAGCGTTGCGGCCTCTTCACGGTGTCGAGTATGGACCGGATGTTTTGACCTTTACCGCCCGCCTCCGTGCACAGTGTAGTGCCTTTTTGAAGTTGCTTTTAATAACGGCCTTAACTTTCCTGTGCTGCCGAAAAATTCTTCAACATTTTAACATCTGCCCTTCCAGTTGGCTCCCGATGGTTTAGAATTATTTAGTTGGTTATTGGTCTTTTTGGGACGGAGGGTTTGGAGTCCCAATGTGGCTCTGTTCCCTCCATCTTTTCATTCGATGGCCACTACGAGGTTTATTTATTTTCAGGCGATTGCGGGTCTCCTCACGAGTGATCTCGGACCTTCCTTAACTCACACGGTCATGGAAAGAGCAATATTTGCCGTTGAGTGGTTCCAGCCCAGGAGTATGATTCTCGTAGCGGGGATGATACCCAGGTGTACCCGGGACGTGGAATGCCCGATAATCTTAAGTGAGTGTTTACGTACTTTTAGTTTGATTTGTCTAAAGGCGATCGAACGCCGACCTTAAGCTTTCCTTATGCTTTCCCGGATGTTAGTCTTGACCTCGGTGGCAGTCTGCTATGGCTCTAGCGTTGGAGGAATGCTCTGCTCGTTCTATCTGAAATTTGTCGTCGAACATTCCTAAGTTGCTAATTTGTTGCACCTTACGTTCCTACATTTGAGGCCCTCGCCTCTTTCTACCCTCGAGTGTTTTCCTTTGGGCCACATGCCCTCTTGGGAGAGATTTTGGACAGTTCATTTGGGGCGACGTCTGGAAGCCAGGGTGTGAAGAGAAAAAGCCGGACTCCTCCCGAAAGGACCGGTAGGTTCGGTCAAAGCTTCGAAGTTGGGGCGTCTTCTTCACGCGGGAGCTGGAGTAGGCGTCGTCACTCTTGATTGAGGTTCAGGACTCAGGGGCATCACCTCAGCTACTCTGTTCGAGACCGGAGGGGGTTACCCCTGCAGTTTGATCTTGCTTCGTCTCCCCTAGGCCTCTCGCAAGGCAAAGGGGTTTTCGAATCTGCGGGCGAATTCTTTGTAACCCGTTAGCAGTTGTAATACTTTATGCTTGCCTGGAATCCGCCGACCAAAGCCAAGTCATCTCCTCGGAGAGAGCGACGGAGTTGAAGAAGGAGAGTGAGAAACAAAGCTACAGCGATGGAGACTCTTTGTTTTCGGTCTGGAGCTTGCGGCGGTGCCATCTAAATCTATCCTCACAGGTCGATGTTGGATGCTTGAAAGGATTGCCGGGTTGATGAAGCTTTAGCCATTGTCTTTTCAGGAATCGCTTGATGAAGTGTGGTGTGTTTATCTCCATGCTTGTTACATCTTTGAGCACTATTTCTCCCGACATGCGTTTGCCACCCATTTGAAGGGCCTGGCCGATAAGGCCAAATTGAATGAAAACATGTGAGAATGTGGTTATAAGGCGAAGGCGGCTTCTCTCACTTCTGAGCGGGCCGAGCTGCAGGAGCGAGCGCAGCTTATGGTGAAGAAATGGCGGCAGTCGATCTTAAGCACGCCGTCGGCTGTACTCGGGGCGGGCGTAAAGAAGGTGAAGGCTCGGGTAGCTTGACTATGGGCGAGGAAGCGAGCTTTGGGAGGTCGAAGTGAGCTCCGGGTTGCATAAAAATGACTTAGGTAGAGACTCGCGAGAACATGATCCATGAAGTGAACTGGCGGTCGGGGAGGGCCCATCTTCTCGGGGTGAGCAATGGGATCTTCGAGGTGGAAATTTGCGTGGGTTCTCAGGTGATTTGAGCACAAGAAAAACAACAGGGTGCTTGTCGCGAGGGCTTGAGCAAGATGTTGTTGGAGGCGCTGCGTCGGGAGTCTTGAGCTATAGAATTTATCAAGGCAATTTGACAGTGAATGTGGTGGTTTCTTGTGAATCTTCATCAGCAAGTTAGCATGGTTGCTCAGAGGGACGAGGTTATCAAACAGTGCGAGATCAAAGGCGTTGCTCGGTAGGCTTCTAGGTGGCTTGCTTTTCGGAAGGCCGTTGACGTACGGATATAGATTTGACTTGACCTCCCAGTGGCGAGGGGCGGAGGGGTCTTGATCTGAATCATTCGGGGCACATTACTCCCTACGAGATCTCTTCTCCTTCTTCATCATCGATGCCTAAGTTCTTGTACTCATTTATGCTTTCGATGTCGACCTCCCTCCTTTTTATTTGGGCACGGGGCGTGCATGTGGCCTTCGCTGCGATAAATACCCGTTTTGAAAACTTGTGTTCGCGAGATATCTTTATTCTTTTTCTACGAAGCTGTGTAGCTTGGGTTGAAGATCTACGACAATTTAAATGCCTTCGCTGAGGTACATACTATCTTTGTTTGGATGGCGGTTTCCACTTATATGGTTGGAGTGGGTGGAGGCTCGTCGGTTGGGCTGTGTGTCGTCGTCATTGACGAGGTGTTGGCAGTTTGTGGCTGGAGTCGTCAGCCGTGAAGCTCATCTTTGGGTGGTGATGGGCTCGTCGAGTGTGGTTAAGTAGGCCTGGCGGGAAGGCTCGTCGATGTAAATAGTAGGAAGGGCGTGTTTGGAGTCAGATTGAAAGGAGGGCACAAATCCGTATGAATAAGAGGGGCTCGTCCATTCTGAGTTTAAGGACGAGCCTCGTAAGTATGATTTGTAGGAAGGAGCCGATGCAATGCGGGTGCGAGGGCTCGTCAATGTAAGCTTTGTTGAGAGTAGAGGCTCGTCCATGTTGAGTGATGGGATGAGCTCGTCGAGAGTAGTGTAAAGTAGAGCTCGTCCATCTTGGAGTGATGGGCTGGGCTCGTCGGGTAGTGTAAAATGGGACTCGTCTGGTGATGGGATAGGCTCGTCGAGGAATGAGTCGTCACCGAGTGGAAGCTCGTCCATGGCATTGGCTGATGGGGAAGGCTCGTCGGGGCTGAATGGTGAAGCGGAGCTCGTCCACGTTGTGTGATGGGAAGGGAAGCTGGTATAATGGGTGATGCGGTGGGGCTCGTCCCATGTCGGTGTGATGGGAAAGGCTCGTTTAGAATGAATAGTGAAGTAGAGCTGTCCGCGATGGTGATGGGATGAGCTTCGTCGGAATGGGTAGTGCGGTGGAGCTGCGTTAGAATGGGTAGTGCAGTGGGGCTCGTCGAATGAGTGAGTGCAGGTGGGCTCGTCGAGGAATGAGTAGTACGGTGGAGGCTCGTCCCACGTTGTGTGATGGGAAGAGCTCGTGGGAATTGAGTGGCGTAAAGTCGAGGCTCGTCCTTGTTTGTGTGGGAAGAGCTCGTCAGAATGAATAGTGAAGCAGAGCTCGTCCACGTTGTGTGATGGGAAGGCTGCGTCGAGGAATGAATGAATGCAGTGAGGCTCGTCCATGTTGTGTGTGATAGGAGGCTGGAAGTCGAGGAATGAATGGTGAGTAGAATTTCGTCCACGTTCAATGTGATGGGAAAGGCTCATCGAGAATGAATAGTGAAAGGAGGCTTCGTCCACGTTGTGTGATGGGAAGGCTCGTCGGAATGAATAGTACGATGAGCTCGTCCATGTTGTGTGATCGAGGAAGAGCTAAATCGAATGAATAAAGTGAAGTAGAGCTCGTCCCGCGTTCTAATAATGATGGGAGGAAGAGGCTGCGTCGGAATGAGTAGTAGATCGAGCTGCGTCCTTGTTGTGTGATGGGAAGAGCCTTCGTCAAAGTGAAGCGGCGTGGCTCCGGCGCCCAGGCGAGTGGCGATGTAACGGTACGGTCGACTCCCGGCGGCGTGGCGCATGCGAAGGTAGGTGAGCTCTTCAAAGTGGTAGGCTCCGGGCGCTAAGGCCCGAGTGGCGATGGCTGGTGATCGACTCGAAGCGTGGCTGTGCGGTGAGCTCGTGAAGTGACGGCGTGGCTCGGGTACAAGCCCAAGTGGCGATATGGCACGGTACGGTCGACTCCTGAGCGGCGTGGCACGTGCGGTAGGTGAAGAAGCTCGTCGAAAGTGAGCAGCGGCGTTATCGTGACTTTACGATTGTGCGAGAAGGGCTTTGGTGAAGCCGAACCGCCTCATGTGTCCTGAAGGTGGCTGACGAGTCATTAATGCGATTTATGGAGAATATGGAGCGATTGCGTGACTTTTGAGCGTTTTTGACCTCCTTATAAATGGTAGCTCTGTTGCCTCACATATCTTATGCTTTTTGGAGTGCTTCATTGGTGGATGAGATCGCACAGGATGGATGCTTTCGACATTCGGTGCCTTGTGGAGTTCCTCGATGTCTTTGGATCGACCAACTACGGAGTCTTCATATGTAGGAGTTGTGTTTCCCTAGTCTCCCTTTGAGTCGTATTGTTCCCACAGCTTTTTGCTGGGAATCTCTGCGTTCGGAGGGTGGTGCGTGTACTAGCCGCACTCTCTGTTTTCTTTATCTTAACTTCCTCCTCCTTTCTACCTCTTCTTCCCTCTTTTCTTTTCTCCACTTCTTTCTTATTCTGACTTTCTCATACACTTCTTTTTCCCTTTTTTTGTCTTTCCTTGTCTCATCTTTCTCTTTTCTTTTTTCCCTATCACCCTCTTTTTCTTTATTCTGTCTTTCTCCTTTGTCTCCATTTTTTTTTTTTTTTTACAATTGCTTGTATTGAGTGTTTTTCGAGATGTAATCAAGGACACCACTGATTGTAACCGAATATGATTCATTTGGAATAAAGAGAGACTTTTATTTTTATGAATTTTCTCATTGCGTATGTTTCTCGAATTGTTTGCGATACTAAATTACTCGCGTGTGCCCGACTCGTCATATAAGAATTGATAAGGTTTATTATAAGCGTTACCTCTGATAAAAAACGCTTGGTGCTGCGTTCCATGTATGTTGTAGATTTTCCCTCCTCTGTTTGGAGCTCATAATTACCTGAGTCGGCCGGCTCGGTTATTATGTAAGGACTTCCCAGTTGGGGCCTAGTTTCCCATGCGTTGGATTCTTTATTGCTGGCAGAAGCTTTTTGAGACCGATCCCCGGCAGGTAACCACGGGCTTGACCCTCTAGTTGTGATGCATTGTCTTCCTTTGATACTCTTACGTGCGGCTGTTGAACTACTCACGTTTTTCATCCGGGGTTCCAAGTTGGGCCAACGGGGCCGCGTCATTTTTGTTCCTCAGGTACTAACTCGACTCTAGGAGATTTTGTTCCAACCTCGACGGGGGCTCTTTGCCTGTGCCAAAGGCTAGAGACGAATGGGGTCTCTAGTCGTTGACTTCTGCATTAAATCTGTGGCTCATAGTACTGCCTCGGGAAATTATTCTACCCAACTTCCTTTAGATCTTCGACTTGGTTTTTAAAGGCGGCTTTAAGATTTCGTGGTGACCTCATTTTATCAGTTTGATTCTTGGCGAATTGTCTTTGGTGACCAGTAATAATTTTAATTAGAGCTCGACACAAGTCACAATTTAGTGTTGTCGGTATTTCCGTTATCTGGTACTAGGGCTCTTGGGATCTGGGCTTACTGCATATGGCGACAAAAGCAAGGATCAGTATCATACATTACGTAATCGTGGCTAAGGGCTGGAAACACCTTCCAGCCAGTGAAATAATCCTTTGCGACAATTATGAATTTGCATTGGCCCTTGCCCGATGGCGAGGTCCCCAATATGTCCAGCTCTTTGGAGGGCGGGGCTGGTAATTGGCGTCGAGGGGCTACGGCGGGAGCGTGATATTTTGGCGTGCTCAGCGGTCACGCATTCTTGACTAAGTAGATTTGGCGTCTTTAAAGTATCATGGGCGATCGTATCCACGCCTCAAGATTTTATTAACGTTAGGTACTCGATATGGTTTCCCACATATGCCTTCGTGTACCTCTTACTTGTATTCAATGCGCTTCTCCCTCTGATGCATTTTAGGAAGGTGTGAAGAATCCTAAGCTTATGAGGCTTCCCTTATGATTGGTAAACTGGAGACCTTCCTCTTATCTCGGCCCGGCTTCTTTGGGTCGTGCAGTAGGTTCGATCATTAATATAACCCCAAATGAAGTTATCCAGTTAAACGGATCTACTAGGCGACCACCGTGATGTACGGGTCCGATGAGGTTCGCTAGATTGTCGACAAGCGTTGACCCACGAGATCTTCTTACAAGGCGTAGCTAGTTTGCCAAGCGACTCGGGTATTCTACGTGCGGGGCGTGCCGGCGAACGATACAAACTTTTTAGCAAATCACGGACCTTTTGGAGATATGGGACCCATCGTCTCACTCTTCAGCCTCGTATGTATCCTCGATCTGCCTGACCACCAGTTGGGAGTCACTGTGGACCTCTGGCTACCCAATAGTGAGGTTGAGGCTGTATAAACGACCTCATACTCGAAAGCCGTTGTTGGAAGCATGGAACCCAATTTGAGTGCGTGTTCAATATCTATCCTTTTGGTGAGGTGAGGATTAAGCTGCTTTCGGCTCCCTGTGCGGTTGAGCTCCATCTGAGGGTTTCCATATGGGGAGGTCGTCCTGTTGCGATGGGCTCGCGAGCTATCGAGCGAATTCCATGGCAGTCGGCTAGGACACAATCCGCTATAGCGGTTTCGGCTTGTGCACGATCATCGAACTCGCTTGGCTCTATATTACTTCATGTCGACCTCCAGGAGACTTGGTTTGTGTAATGCACAGCTTCATTGGGTGCTTGGTTGGGACACGGTGTGAGCACGGAAATAGGCGAAGCTTAGGACTCGGTCACCGGTGCTAGTATCGACTTTTCCATTCTTGGGTGCCTCTCCTCTAAAACTCCTCTCGATTAACCATTTGGAGTATTAAGTGGATTATTTGGACTGCGCTCTTTGTCTCGGCAGTCTTGCCGGTTGAAGAAATCGTCTGTTTGAAGTGTAAAGTGAGGGGTTCTCCTTGACGGGACTTCTTAGAATGGGAGGAGAGCTTAGGTATGTTTTTAATGCCACTGGCGAATGCTTCACGTTTCGTCCCGAAGGCTTTCTTGAACTTGGAAGAGGGTGGCGGCTGTCACTCGCTGCGGATGAAGCGGCAGAGTAGCGATCAGCTCTGTCGGCCGTTGGACCGCCGGCACATTCACGAAGGCGACGGCGTGAGCGATGCTTTTATTTTGTGCGGTTAAACTGTCCCACGTGGTTGCTTATGAAACCGAGAATTTTCGGTGACCGCAGTAGAGCGACTAGTGGGTTCGACTTCTTGTTATAATTCCTCGGGATCACGGAATGCCTCGAGAGATGGGTGATATGGAGTAGGACTGAAGTGGACTTTACCCGACATGTCGTCTATGTATACCTCCATCGTTGTACCTATCTGCCTTTGGAACATCCAGGTTCACTGGTCTGCGGTGAGTCGCTCCTACATTCCTTGGGTGGCAGTCTGGAATGGCAGTGGGTTCCTTGTCTTGTGTGAATGAAGTCTTTTCTTGAATTACGGGGTCACGTCTTGTCGATTGTAAGCCGGAAACGCATCCATGAAACTAGGGAGTTTGTGTACCTGTAGTGGCATCGATGGTCGATTACAGGCGGAAGGCGTCGCCCGGGCATGCTTGTTTATGTCGGTGAAGTCGATCTGAGTCGCCATTTGCCATTAGCTTTCTTGACGAGTACAACGTTAGCTAGCCACTCGGGGTATTCCACCTCTCTTATCGCTCACCTTGGAGGCTATTGACGCCTCCTCATTGATGGCCTTTTGCCTTTCCGGTGCGAAACTCCTGCGTTTTTGTTTTAATGGGTTGGGGCGTTGGTTGTTCCGGTTTATGGGTGAGATTATTGCGAGGGTCGATTCCTCCCAGTAATACTGCTGTGTCCATCGCAGCGTCTACAGTAGTCTCAAAAAGCGAGGGGCCTTCAGAGATCCTTTGGTAGTTTGGAGCCAATATAGGCTAGGTGTTCTGGGTCGTCATCCAGCAGCACAGGTTCTAGTTCCTCTGAGGGCTCGGGTGGTGAGCCCACCTCGTCGCGCATATTTGGCTCGTCGGCGTTCACGTGGTCGGCAAGCTCTTTGTTTCATGGGTACGTGTAACACTCTGGCCGCAGTGATTTCCTCGGTCGGAGCCCCATTCCTTTATCGGGAATTTGGCTATCATGTGATATCTTGGGGATGGCTTTTATTGCGTTGAGGGAGGGCTGCTTGACGGTATATTATAAGTGGCGGGCGTCCACTATAAGGAACCTTCTTGTCGTCGTTGCTGGCGAGGGTTCTCCAGTCGACACCAGGTTGAATCGAGCGAACGGTGGTACCTTTTCTCTGAAAATCGCGGATGTGTGGTGGCGGGATCACAGCTTTCTCTTCCCGATACGTGGCAATCTTGTCGGTAAGCGAAGATGATGTCGTGATCCCATTATCGATTAAAACGTTGGCTGTGGTGTTGGCCTTGATGCGCGGACTACATTGAGTTGTCATGAAGTCTTGGCACCCTTGGTGCGGCACCTTCTAGATCTGAGTCGGCGTGATGGTAGTCGATTAACCGCCTTCCCAGATCGCATTTGTATTTCCCAGTATGCATTGATCTTATGCTCGAAATGGGGGCTTCCGGCGAACTTGATTCTCCTCCTCCGGCCAAACCCTCAGGAATCACATGGTTTCTCGAAATTTGTTGGTCTTTGAACGATTACTAATCGGGATGGCGTTCTTTGGCCAAGGCGGATTATGGTTCTATGCGACTTTGGGTTTGATTCGAGACTTGGTTCTGGAGATATGAAAGCGCCGAAGATATCATGTTGCATATCAAATGTTCTATTTCTTCTTAGTTGTATCACGGTGTCAGTGCGATGTCCATAGTCCGTAAACTGCAATGCCCAGTGTTATCCTTATCGCGGGATCGATTTCATACATGTCGGCCATCTCGAAATTGCTTTCGTTTACGTACCTCATTATAGGACTTGTAATCTTGAAAGGGCCCGTTAAGCGAGTGAGCGTTGTCGCGAAAGGTAATATCGTAAATCCTTGATTTGCGGTGGAGCCCGGGCGGTCTGAGATTCCCGCCTTTTAGGGGATCGGCTCCGTCCAGTATGCAGGGATTTCCTTTAGTCGATCTTGTTGCTTGGGGCTCATCCTCGTCGTCAAGCATGCATCGTCCCTTGCTTTTCTTTGCGGGCGGAGCTCTCCTTCTTTGATATGAGGGCCTCTAGCCATTTTATACTTTTGCTTTGAGGACCTCGGCCATGCTAACGAGGTTCTTAGGATAGAGAACATCGAGGTCAGCTGATTATGCGCCCGGCCAGCGATGAAAGGCTGTGACAGAATTTTTAAATTCGAGTGCGTCTATCTTCGGGGACTCGGCGTTGAATCTACGGCCATATGATTTGAAGACTTTCTGCGATCCTTGCTTGATGGTCGGTAGATGGTGGCTCGGCTTTGCATGCGTCCTAGCTCAGATGAAGTGGGAGGCAGATGCAACAGCCAGTTCCACGAATGAGGAGAGATAGAGGAAGAAGATTCTGAACCGGCAAGGCGGCCCCAGGCGTCAGTGGCTGAAGGCTACATGTACAGTCCCGATACCCATCGGCTCATCGATTTGTAAGTATTGGGTGATCGACGGGATCTTTGTGGCTCCATGAATGTTACTGAGGCATTACGAACCCATTTGGAAGGAAAGTGTAATTACCTCATTTGAAGGGAGAATTCCGTTTGTTGTACTAAGGTGTCCATAGTATCAAGGCTCGCCTTCACGCTTCCTTCAGCGGATGAGCTCTTGTTGAAGGTTTTGAACCTCTGCTCCACTATTTGTTCCTGTTTCTAATCAATTGGTTTGGCGCTCCGCTCTGTTTCATCTCCTAGGTATAAAAGCCGTTTTCCCCCGCAGCCGGGGCCAGGTGATCTGTGCCTGGCTTGATAGACTATACCTTGATCTCGGGAATGTCGCGAACAAGTGGTTCTTCGCGGGGGGCGAGGTTATGGCATATCTGGGTTTTAAGGTGTCTCTGATGATGTTGTGTTACAGTAAGTTGTTCGATTCTTAATGGGGCCATTTGGTTGTGAGGCGACCTTCATCGTTGTATTAGCTTGCATCGTTTCCACGTCCCAAAGTCTGGCGCTCATATCCTGGTGGATGCATTGTCCTCGGTGGATTAATTACTCCTTGTGTTCCTTGATACCGTCGTCTTGAGAATGATGTTTTATGAAGATTATCGTTCCCAGAGGCAGGCATAGCGTGGCGTCTTCTTTCAGCCACGGGCCCGGGGCTGGAGTGTGTTGGGTGGGTTAGTTGGACCAAGACATTGAAGGATCGCAGGGTAGGGGAGGATTCTTTGCGATAACCGATCTACGAGGGTTACGGATGCGGCGCGTTCTGCGATAGAGCAGTGAAGAGGGCCAGCCGAGGCTTTGCGTAGCCTTTCCGTGCAAAATTAGATTCTTCCTTGAGAAAGGATGCCTCGATTGCTTAGAGTAGCATACCTTTTAGTGTTGAGACCGGCCTTGCATTTGCAATGGATATTCATCGATTTGGGCCGATGATTAGGGTTTCTTCCCTTGGGAGGATGCGGTTTCCTCTTCGTAGTTAACCTTAGATTTGTGATGATTAGTCAAAGGAGTTTTAATTGGGTAATCCTCCTTCCTTATTCAGTGGGCAATAGCCCTAACGATCTTCTGACTGCTTTCACTTCCCATTATACTAGGACTTGAGTTGAATGACCGGGGCGTCTTTTAGGGAATATTCTATCTTCATTATTTGTAAGATATGGTTTATTGGCCAGAGTATGGAGCTCCACATTTTCCAAATCCATGTTTGGGCCTAATGGGCAGACCTCTGTCAGGGTATATGTAAGGACAGACGGGGTATGGTCTTCACAGCTCCTTTAAATTTGCAGTGGATGAATTACTATTATTTGCATCCCTATCACATCCCAAAGATTTTAATGAAAAAAAAACCCTATAATATTTTAGTTTTTGTAATCTTTTTTATGAATATGAAACAAAAGTGAAGATAAAAATATGATTTATTAGCTATTTTGTATACTAAAGATTACATGTAAATGATAAATATTTTTAGTATATAGTGAATCTTTACTTTATTTTTCATTTTTGATAACGGTTTCATGATATATATATATATATATATATATATATATATATATATATATATATTAATTTTAGTTATTTAGTTTTTAGTTTTTTTAATTTTGTAAAAATTATGACAAGTGATTATTTATTCAAACACTTCAATTTTATAAGTGTTTATGATTGTCTTTTCAATAGTTTCATCTGTTATAATGCATAAGCGCTTTTAAAAATGTGTATCAAAACACAAATAGCTTATTAAATAAAGTACTTATGACATAAGCGCTCATATAATAAGTTTTTATAAAATAAGTTCTTAAGTAAGCTATTTATCCAAACAAGCCTAAAAAATTAAACTGGCGGGATAGGTTGGCAGGCCCTTTTAACTTGTATTTTTGTTTTCATTTATTTTTCCTTTTTATAATTTTTTTTTAAAGGAACCTTTTTTATTATATTAAAAATTAATATATTTAATAAAAACTTATAAATTTTATAAATTATTTTATTTAAAAATATTTTAATTAATATTTAGATTAAAACATAAAATAAAATAAAACCATTATAAAATTATTTTTTTAATAAAATTGGGTCTAGACAGGACGGGACGGGATGGGACATAATAATAGACAAACCCCATAAAAACCCAATTGCATTTAAACCATACCCATCTCATTTTAGGGGCTAAAATCCAAAAAACCCATCGGCTGCCATCCCTAAACTGGGAGGTCTACATGCATGGCAACAACAAAGAAATAAACACGTAATATTTTTTTACGGGTTAAAATACGCCGAAAGGAAAGGAATACGATCCCAGCCGTTGAGTTACAAGAAAAGGTTTGAAGTGGGCTGCTTAGAAAAAGAAGTTTTAAGGTTAGACCCATAACCTTTCAGGATGCCCATGCTTTTATGGTCCAGGTGAAGTCTAAAGAATGCATATCGTTGTGATTCTACTTCAAGTGTTTTTTAGTCAAAGTATTTTATCTAAATGTTTTCCCAAAACAAATTTCTTTAAAATTGTTCTTAAGAGAATTACCTGGTTTTTTCCAAAACAATCACAAAAATTTCCCAAACAATAAGTGATTTTCTAGATTGTTAAAAGTTTTCCGTAATTTTTTGTCAAATATCTTATATTTCTATAAAAACACTTTTAAGTTAAAAACAATTCACCACATCTAGAGCAGACAATATGGGTTGAGTTCGATGGGTCAATCCCCTTTACCTTGACTTTTGAAAGTGTTGAGTTGTAAAATTTAAGGTTCGAATAAAACCGGATCAAATTGGCTCGACCCGTTTTGGTTCGTGACTCATGTGAGTTTTGTTCAAGTTAGCCCCATTGATCCATAACTTTTATTTAATTTTTTTAAGTAACTAGTTTCATAATTTAGATTTTCAAGGATTTACCTATAAAATTTAATTTTTTGGCTTTTAACATGAAGTCAAATATATGCTTTTATAGCATAGGGGTTTTAAAAATAATGATAATGATTAGTATTATTATAATATATGATTAATATATTAAAAACATTTTTTAAGCATTTATTTTCAATTTTTAAATGTAACTTTTAATATAATTTATATGATAATTTAATATTTAAAAAATCTTATATGGAAAATTACGGAATGCATTTAAATTAAATAAATTATAGTTTTCATATTAAATATATTTTAATTTATCTCGTTAATCCTATTTTAAATATTTATAATTTCATTTTTTTGTATTTATCCTTTAAATTTTATTTAATCATATATGTCTTTTTTGATAAAATTTAAGTTGTACTCAATATATGAGACAAATGAGTGCGATATTGGGACACCCGATATCTACAGGTTTCCGCAGGTTGACCGGTTATCAACGGAACCCTTGGGATAGGGGTGTCACAATATAAACCTATACCTAATTCTACCAATGAGACCTAAGTCAGTGGTTAAAAGGGGCGTATAGGAAAAGGATCGGGTTCAAGTTTCTATAAGAATTGAATATTACAACATTGTAATGCAAAGCATATAAAAATAAATAAAAATAAAAATTTATAACTAATTCTTTTGATATTGATTTGAAATATTCTCAAAATTAATCACACCAAAACTTCTATAATTTTTAATCACATTAAAGCAATCTAACCAAAAAAAAAATTTCCCCACCACTAATTTAATGACCTTAAAAATATCAAACATATTACATTTTCGAGTAATTATATTATGAACGTGTAAGCCTTTAACCCCAAGAAGGGTTGTAATTAACTTGGGTGGGTTAACATCCTAACCCACCTTGATGTTCGGGTGGGTTTGGAGCACTACTTTTTGTAATTCGAGTGGTTTGGATTCTATTTCATCAACTCGACTTAAATTTGAGTTGGGCTTGGACCAATGGTTCGAGTAACCCAATCAAACTCAAACCATGGTGTAGATATAAATTTTATTACATTAGCCCTAAAAAAACCATTTTTTACCATTTCGACATTTCTTACTTCACAAATCATCACCATTTGATTGTTTCCATTTCTACATTCGTTCGATTGTTGTCATCACCATTGTGTTATCATCATCGTTCTTTCATAAGTCCTTTTTTATTTTGTTTATTGAGGTTTTTGGTTTGGTCAACCATATTTCCTCAAGTCGTCAATTTTCATTAATCTTCAAGTTAAAACCTAAATGTACTTTTATAATCTTTTGTTATTTTTCAATAATTGACTTCTACATTATATTCAAACGTTTGGATGCTAAGAAAATGAGAAAAAAAATTGATGGTTTGAATCTTTTTTTTAATTGAAAGGACTTGAGTGTAGATTTGTTGATTTTAGTTTTTCTTTTCTTTTAAATTTTGATAGAGATGAAAGTGATTTTCTTTTATTTTTTATTTTCACTTTGAATGGTTTATAGATTTAGAAAATGCTAAATAACCTTTCTTTTTCCATTTTGTTAAATCTTTTAACTTTTTTGTATTTTATTAAATTAATCATTTTGTATTTCATATAGATTTGTCAAATAGTTTTGTAATTCAATAAATTATTTAAACTCAACCTAACCTAACCCGATCATACTCAACCAACATAAAATCAACTTGAGTTTAACTCGAGCTTAACCCAATTTTCATAATTTATGTTCAAGGTGAGCTCATTGGGTTGGAAGTCAGATTGAGTTATATTCAGGTTCACGTAATTTATGTTTGGGTTTGACTTAAGTTGGTTTTCAACCCAACTTGACCTAACTCGTCCGAGTTACAACCCTAACCCTAGAAATCATAAGTGCACCCATGGAATTTTGATAAAGATATACAACTTTTTTTTAAAAATTTTTTGAAATTTTTGAAAATTCAAAATTTGCTTCTAATTGATGAGAATATATCTCAAAATTGAGGTTTTTTTTTTATTTGTCAAAATCTCCTTGTACATTGAACCACAATGATACAAAATGGGCAACAAGCCTAATAATAGAATAATTAACATTTTCTTCTCATTGATTGAATTTTGGTAAATGTGTTGATTCTTAAAAAAAAAATTAAAATTTTAAAAATTACTTTCTAATTTACGGGAATTAATATCTTTAAATTGGATTTTTTTTTTAAGTTTATCATTAAATTTAATAAATGTGTTGATTCTCTCAAATTTCAAACCTAAAATAATAAATAAATAAATAAAATGTAACCAAAACAAAAAGAGGTATTTTAGAATACCTCATTCTTCTTTTTTCTTCTCTTCCTCTCGCCGGCCTTGAACCTTTGACCTAGAGTTTGGGAAGACACCCTCCCAACCACCAGGCTACAAAGAGGCCAGCGATTCTCTTAGAGGAATCACATATATTTAAATAGAACAAATGCTAGGGAAAGACTTATTTATTTGTTCGAGTCCAGTCAAATACTTTTAAAGGCTTTAACGATTTAAAATTTAAAATTTTCTTTTAATTTTTGTCTACCCGTTTAAGCGATTAAATTTTCTGTTTCTATTATTACTTTTATTTCCAAATAATCACCGAGGTCTTAAGTCTAGTGTATAGAGTTGGTCCATAAAAGAAGCTAGGAGATGAATGATTCTTTATTTTTTAAATTTATAAAAAATTATAACCACTTTAATTTTAACTTACAATTAGTTGTAATATCAGTTTTTTTTTTAATTTAATATAAAATTCTTGTTGTGATTGTTGCTCGCTAAGAAAATCTAAAAATATGAATATCAGCATATTGATTTTTCAAAATACTTTATTTTTCTTATAAATTGTTAGTCATAGGAGAAAAAGAATGAAAAAAAAAAATACTAATAATAATTAGATTTAAATTGGTGTAGACGACATATAAAATACCTGAGGAAATAATTATTTGTCATAAAAAATAATGTATTTTAAATTGGTTTAAGATGGACGCAAATAATACTAATTTAAAATTTTCAGGTGTTTTCTAATGTTTCATATTAATGAATAAAAACCAACTTTCTTCTTACTATAAGGGAAAATAAAATTATGATATGGTTTATCAAAATGATTATATTTAAAAAAAAAAAAGGTTTGAGGAATAGGAAACTAAAGAAGACAAGTGCTTTGATGATGCTTTTAATCGGCTTGGGTTGGAACTAGCTGGAATTGCTAGGTGGAGTTGTGACTGGATGTTTGAAACCCTGCGAAATAAGAAGCAAAAGGATCGAGTTCGCCGTTGCCTCTCAGGTGCTAGTCGATTCTTTACGGTGGAGAAAATCAACTATTTAGGGAACGAATTTTTGTGCGTACCTTTCACCGATGGGGTGGTCTGGTATTTATAATGGATGATTAGGATAACTTTCCTAGTTGGATGATGATACGAATACTTCTCCCATTGGGTGATGGATTTTCTTTCCTTATCGTTAACTGATTAATAAGGGATAATTGGTGGATAATTATTAGGAAATATCCAACTTTTCTAATTGGTGGAGATTTAATTAGGGAAGTTGAGTACTTTTCTTTAATACGGGTTCTTTGGATGTTTACGTGACCTGCTTCTCAGACGGGGTGAACCGGGTCCCCGGCTTGGGTCTTCGTGTTTGGGCCTATGTGGTGGGCCGAGCTCTTTTCGTCTTTGCCCGGGCACCTTAACATCTCTTTTTAAGCCTAGCATTTAAGACATGTTACGGGCTTGTGCGCTATGGTTTAAACCCGATCCCTTACCCCCGACCCTTGGCTAAAGTGGGCATGGCGAGACTGTCACGGTTCATGGATCATGTGTGACTTCCACGTGGCTACTTGGGAGTGGTTTGATTGGGGCCATGTTGCCGTCAAATGTCTTGTGATAATGACGACTTTTCGATTTTCGCGCCTAATTCGGCTATCGCCTCTATTGCCTTTAGGGACATCCACTGGAAGTTACTTCATATTTCTTTGTTTTTTAGTCCTCTTCCTCTACGGGACATCCATGTTTGGCGTCCAGACTTTCTCACCTCTTACGTCGTCCATGTTCCTAAGATGGTTTGCTTTTTTGAGGCGGCCTTTGAAAATGGTCTCACTTCGCTACACCGCTTTCATCAAGTCAGATCCTTGACCTTGGCGTATATGACCCGGCTTTCCCGACCAGGCGTTTTGGTTGGCCTCCTTGTTGTTTTCAGGGATAAAGGTTTAAGGGTTCCTAGCCTAGCTCTATTACTAGGCCTTTTTAGTGTAAAGTTTGTAAGTTCTTATACATTTCATGGTCTGACCTCTCTAAATTTGATTATTTCGACACCATCCTCTTACGTAAATTAGGAAGGAACACTATTTTGTTAGTGGCCTCAGATTGGGAATACTCAATCCCAATGATTAGGAAGACAACGCTTCTTAGTTCGACCTCTTGGACCATCCAGGAGACCTCATTAATTACTCCGCCCCTCCCGATTAGTGCAATTTTCGGGAGAGTCCTTGGTTGTCTCTAACTCTAGTTTGGTTGTGCGGTTTTAAGGTGTGCGGCTTGGTCTTAGTCTTGAGGATGAAGAGGTGAAGCAGAGGTTGGTTAGATGCCACCCACTAGCGTACTTTGAGCTCATTAGGTCGGATATTCCCGGGTCGTTTGGTGCAAAGCCTACACGACTTCCTGCTTTGAGGACTTCCCCTCCTTCCGTCATGAAGCCTTCTCTACCCCTTGTCTCCAAGTCTTCTTCGTCTTCTGCTTTGGAACCTCTTATCGCGAAGCCCACTAGGGGAGAGCTTCTAGCCCGCCTGGAGGTGCTGGCAAAGAAGAAAATGAGGGTAAAGTGAAAAACTCAGGCTTCCCTTGAGGGTTACCCCCCTGCCTGGGGTATGATCTTAAAGGTGGGGGTCTCTTCTTCACCTTCGTCTACTGTCAGAGTTGGAGATTCCTCGAGGAGGGCGGTTGAGCCCCCCTTGGAGGTTCTTCTATTCGGTCACGGAGTCCTGTGGCAAAATTTGTGAGGAGCCCCTGCTCGATGCCCAATTGGTGTGGGAAGGTGTCCCTTTGGTGCTGTGGGGGACGAGGACTCTCTACTTTCTCATGTGGAGCTCGTCGCTGGGGTTGTTTCCTCCATTATTCGCGATTCCGACCTCAAGAAGGTGGGCGCCCTATCCGTTGAGGAGGCTTTGGCTCTTATGCTCCAAGGAACCGCTTTTGTACATCATAGCACCTTTGTTGATCCATTTCCTGATTGTTTTAGGTTGTTAATTGACTCTTTCTTGTTCTTTGGTAGGTGGCTACTTGCCTTGAAGAGACGCTGTGAGGAGGGCCAGTGCTGCTCGAGGAGACTCATTAGGCGCCGACGAAGTCATATAAGGCTAGGCTGCCTCCACGACCTCCGAGAGGCGGCGCCCCCCCGAGCTTAGATAAGGTTTGTTGAGGGCTTATGATGCACGGAGTTTGACTTGAAGCGTAGCCGACCCAGGCGGGGGGCGCGGGTAGAGATAAAGAAGAAGGTTCGCGAAGATGAGGCTGCGCGGTTGGCGGAGAAGAGTTGCGACTGTCGAGGGTGACTGTCGCCCAGTAGCGACGTTGGGTAGGGTTCGCGAGGCTTTGAAATTTGGAAGCTCAGTGGGCGCAACGAGGCTTTCGGTAAGCCGGATGGACCTTAAGAGGCAGAGACTCCCAGGTGTGGGAGCGGTGATGCGAGCTCGAGCCCGAGGCACACCCGATGGGCTTAAGATTGGCTTGCGCGCGTAAGTTACAGGCTTTCCCAGACTTAGGTTCAACATCTGACTTTACGATGAGAGGTAGAAGAATGCGCCGTGGTGGCAATGGCGTCGAGAATTACTTCGGGGGCTACGATCTTGCTCACTTGCAATGATCTTGAGTTCCTCCGGGCTAGCTCTTCTGCTTGCCAGCTGGGGCTGCGCACGACCCCTGCCCAGGTAGTGAGGGCGAGCCTCCAAGCGCCTAGACTTTTTATTTTAACCTTGCTATATCCGGGCGCTAAGCCTAGGATTTTTGTATTGCTTATGACATTGAATTTTCATTGATATGCAGAGATTTATTGATTAATTTTATCGCTCTTTTTATTGTTTTGTTGAATTGGTATGGCTCTTGATGCACATCACATTTGCTTAGCCCCAAAGCGAGCTATACGGCTCCTAGGGTGTGCCTTTTTGAGGCTGTGAGAGCTTTACAAGGCGAGCTATCGAGGAATCTTGGGCTACGAGGCCTTCCTTGGCGGTTTAAGCTGTGGCCCGAGCTGCGGGCCCGAGGGCTATTGTGCATTCTTTGATGATTAAGGCTTTGAAGCGGGCCTCACTTGGGGCTCAGGGGCTATTCGCCTTCTGCGGGGCGAGGCTAAAATGGCTCCTGGGCTACAAGGCCTCCCACACAGTGGTTAAGCTACGAAGCGAGCTCTCTGCGGGCTCCTGAGTGTGTGCCTTTTGAGGTACATTACGCCTCGAGTATTTCAAGCTCTCTTAAACTAAACTAGCCCCAGGGCTCCTAAGGCTATGGTGCCCACTCTAGGCTATTACCTTACATGAGAGCTATTTAGGCTCTCTTAGTGAAATTTCTTTGGGGCTCTGAGCTGTGTGCCTTTTAGCAGTTAAGCTGAGAGCGGGCTCTGGGCTACAAGGCCTTCCTAGGCTTGATTAAGCTACGCAAGGCGAGCAATTGGGCTCTTAGGCTATTATTGCCCTCTAAAATTTGTGGAGCTCTCAAGTGAGCTACGGGGGCTCTGGGCTACAAGGCCTTTTGAGCGATTAAGCTGCGAAAACTAATTCTTGGGCTCTGAGCCTCACGAGGCCCCTTCCTTGAGGCCGGGTTAAGCTCTGGCCCAGGCCTATTTTGGGCTCTTGGGCTGTGTGTCCTGCGAGTGTTCCAGGCTCTCAAAGCGAGCTCTAGGGCTCTGGGCTACAAGGTATTTTGGCTTGATTAGAGCTCGAAGGCGAAATTCTTGGGAATTAGAAAATATAACACTTAGGTGTTCGAGGATTTTGGCAAAATGGTCGAGAATTGAAACGAATATATATATATATATATATATATATATATATATATATATATATATATATATATATATATATATATATATATATATAATTTTTAGACTTGATAGTTCCAATTTTGAACATAAGCAGTTGTGTTGTGAGGCTTTGGAAAATCTTTCGATTTTACACGAAAGGGTAAAAAATTTAACTCATAAAATTTGAGTTGTATGAGAGTCACGGTGGTCTAGGCTATTGCATTTTGGAGTAGCAAAAGGAGGCTCTTGGAGATGAAAAAAAAATTGATGAGAAAGAAATTTTTATAGGTTTCTGATGTGTAAAATTGGAAGAAAAATAAATAAAATAAATTTTAATAAATTTATTTGGTTATCTTGGAAAATGAAAAAAAAAATATAATATTTATTTTTTTTGGTGGTTTTTCCGATATATTTAGATAATGAAAAATGAATGAAAAAAAGAAAAATAAAAGAAAGATGCGATGGATACGGAATGGGCTACTGCCCATTTTTTAAATTTTGAGTCACAATACAACAAGTTGTATTGTGACATAGGAAACTGGCAGGGCATGGCTTGGGAAGCAAGCTGGGAGGCGGGCGGCAGTGCGGGCGCTACAAGAGGCGCGTAGGGTCTGAGGCGGCGGTGGCATGCCCGCGACAGCTGCGTGGTAGAAATTTGGGACCGCGACCACGTGACCACGGCCCGACAAAGAGGCGCGCATCGACATGGTGGCCCGTGGCAGGGCGTGCGACGGCGCCTTGTGACTTGGTAGTGAAGTCGTGATACAAACGTTGTATGGAATTGGGCGGTAGCGCGTAATGGCGACATGGCGTGCGGCGGTTCGCGTCGCGGCGTGCGTGCCTGCGTGACGCTAACGCGAGGGCTGACTGCGACCGCGAGCGAGTCAGCGATACGAATTTTTGTATCGTGATCCGAGGTGTGACGCGACCGCCCGGAGAAGCGGCGCATCGCACGGCAGCGACATGGACGACTCGACCACGATCGACGGGGGAGGGCCGCGACGCGGCGACGCCCGCGACCGCGGCGCGGCGTCGCGTGCGCCGGTGGGCGCCTGGCAGGTTTAGGGTGTGCATCGGTGCAACTTTCGGTCTTGACTCCAGATTACCTTGACCGAGTCCTTGTTTTGGGATACACTGTTCTGAACCTTAGCATTCGCGAGCACTTTGTTCCGCGGTTAAAAAAATCAAATCAAATTTTTTTGAAATAAAATAAAATAAAATATTTTATTGGTATGATTTAATATATACAGACATTATCTTGCGTACATGAATGCCATGGACCTTGCGTATGAAATGTTATTAGTATGTAAATAGCGTCTCGAGGTTGTGTTTACACCTTAGAGATACTGCGTTGAAACTTAACTTGCCATTTGACATATGTAGATGGCTAGTGAAGGGCGAGGACGTAGGGGTCCACGAGGTATTGGTCAGGCACCATCGGCTTTTGACCGGTGACCTTTCTTTGGCGGGTAGGGATTGTAGTCGCTGGCCATCGCACGGGCATGTGCAATAGTGAGCCCGAGTGAGGTCAAGCGACCTCCCGGTGTTTAGAAGCACATCGTCCTCAATGGATTTAGAGGAGGAGTGGACTCTAAGTCGGGGCGGTATGACGCGGAGGGAAGGTAGATGTTATCTGAGGCATACGGGATATGGGTCTTTAGTCTTGAGAGAGGAAGGAGATCCATCTTCTTCTAACGGGAAAGAAGCGAGAAGACCTGTTTTGCAGGATATCGAAGAAGTGAGGTCATCAGGACCAAGGCCAGGATGGGACATTTAGTCAGGCAGGGCAGATAATGTGTTATTTTTGTCGACAGCCTGGACACTTTCGACGGGATTGTCCACAGAGGAAGGAATCCCAAGGTTGTGGGACACCTCAGTCCCAATCATCAGTGAGACGGGTTAGGGTTTCCAATTAGGATGGGCTGATGGTGTGCTACCATTACCAACAACCCGGACATATGAGGAGGGATTGCCCTGAGGCGGGGGATCCCCGGGTTTTTGGGGCGGCCTGATCCCAGTGCATTTGTGCCAGAACATGAGGAGTATATGGATTCATTCCTCCACTAGTATGGGTCAAGGAACCCCGATTTTTAGTCTCGGGGTGCTATGCAAGCACATGGTGCTCTCGAGATGGGCGGAGGACGAGTGTGGGTGGTCAGTCTGAGACTCACGAGTGAGACTTCTAGTCGGCGGGCGGGCGGTATGTTATTTGTCGACCGGCTTGTATGAGACGAGATTGCCTAGGAGGCGAGGAGAGGTCTCTCATGTGCCTTGCCGGGTTGAGCATCTGAGGTAATTCGGATATCACAGGGAATACGTTTCTACTCTTGCACTTGTTGACTAGAGTAGCATTTAAATTGGATGCATCATATTCATTCATTAATGCATCTTGTGTGATAGATTTGGACTTAGAGGTTGAGGCCTTTAGAGAAGCCATGTGTGGATGTTCTTTCCTAGGATGTAGGGTGAGAGTTGACCGGATAGGTCGAGATTGTGAGTTAGAGATCTCCGAGATTCTGCTCATGGTAGACCCCCGGGGGGGATCGCATCTAGTCGAGTGTGGGTGCTCGGTGACATCACGTCGAATCAGGTGCGGGTGCACGGTATGGTCATTCACCACTCTTGGTGAGTGTTGGTTGAGTTTGTCTTTGGGACTACATCTAGTGAAGACTCATAGTTCAAATCAGGAAATGAAGATTAATTAAGGTGTGTTGGGCAAAGCAAGAAGGGGGTCGTTAATCCCCTCAGGTGAAAAAGCCTGGAGTTAGGGTAAAGGAGACCGCAATTGGTATCAAGGTCCTGCATCAGGTGTAGAGACCAGGAGATATCTAATTTACGTGTGGGTGTAAGGGCCGGGGAGATATCGAATTTACGTGTGGGTGTAAGAGACCCGAGGAGCTATCCAGGAATTTACGTGTGGGTGTAAGGGCAGTAGAGAGTTATCAGAAATTTACGTATTGGTGTAAGAGACCGTGGAGAAGTCGAAATTTCTAATAATGAGTGTAAGAGACTTGGGAGAATATCCCAATTTACGTATTGGGTGTAAGAGACCTGGGAGATATCCCAAATTTACTGTGTGGGTGTAAGGGCTGGGGAGCTATCTGAATTTACGTGGGTGTAGAGACCGGGAAGTGTCGAATTTACGTAATGGGTATAGAGTGATGAGCTTTAAAAGTCATCTATTTTTAGTCCATTTTAACGATTTTATTATAAAGGAATAATTAAGATCTGAAGATATATGAAGAAACTCACCGGTCGTTAAATTGCGAGGAAGTATAAAAGAAAGAGAAGAAAATCACGATTGGAAAAATACGATGGCGGTGGAGTAAAAGTGCGGCAATTGGCGGAGAAGCGAGAAAGGAAAAGAAATGGCTAAGTCATTGATCTTGAGTTTGGGGTTCTACGACCAGTTGAGGTCGCAGCGGGGATAACACGCTAGAAATCCGCGACATATTTGCACATGAGAAGGCGAAAGAAATGGTGATGTCGCTGACGTGAGATCGAAGTCGTGACATCGAGCAATGATCGAAGCTCTGAGAATCGCTGAGAAGATGTCGCGACAAGATACTGATGTCGTGACATCAAGAGCGAAACGATTGAGACGCCAGAAGGCATGATGTGATATCGCGGCACGATGGGATCGAAGTCGCTGGAAACATCATGAAAGCGGTGAAACTTGTAGATCCTATAGTTGATGTCCGCGACAAAGAGATTGATATCAGCGACATCAAAAGACGATTAATCGCAAAGGCGTGACAAGATATGCGACAAGAGATTGATAATACGCGACATCGGGAATAACCATCGGATAAGATAGAGAAATGAAGCTCTTTATCGCGACGAGAGCGAAGTCCACGACATCAAGCCATCAAGTGAAGGCGCAAGCGGAAGAGTGATGTATGACATAAGATGAAATCAGCGACATAGGACACTACTCGAGTTGAAGGGTTGAAGTTTCGCCAAAGTGAATTAGCGACGAGATATCGATGTCGTGACGGGAGGCGACTAGATCAAAGCTGCGAGAGTCATAAAGCGATGTGACATCAATCGATAATCAGCGACAACGAGCGACCATGTGAAACCTACGAGTTTCTTAAGACGATGTCGTGACAGGAGATTGATGTCGCGACATCCGAAGATCCGATTAAAGGCGTAGATGAAACGAGGCGAGTGGCGACGAGATATAGGCGATGCGACATCAGGAGAGGTGAAATTGAGACCCGGCCCGAGCGTGAGATGATGCCGACAGAGATGGGTGATATCGTGACATCAAAACGACCAAATCAGGCTACATAGGTAAGAATTGATGTCATGACGATGAGATTGATATCGACATCGATGATATCACGACAAAGAAGCGAAATCAGCAGCGTGAGCGGTGACTTGGGCTGGATACTTTAAATCCCTGTGAAGGATACATTGGGATTAAGACGATTGAGAAACCACTATAAATCGCAGCTATCCGACTCATTCAAAGCAGCTCGTGACCCGCGGGCGAGAATACGGATAGTGAAAGCTCTATTCTCTTTATTTTTTCTTTTATTTTTTTTTTTCTTTATTTTTTTCATTTCGTCATTTAGAGCAGTTGTTTCTACGTATTTTCTTTCTTTTCTTTTTCGTTTGTTTGTTTGGATAAGATATTATCAGATTAAGCTGGTGAATCTTTGAAATCAATTTCTTTCAAGTTACTACAGGCATTATGGAATTTCGGACAAATTAGAAGTCGATTGTTCCGATTTCCATTGCAGTCATTCTTATGATCGGAGGAATCTTTGTATCGTGTGGTCGGTAATTGAGGAATCGGCTTCCATTTGAAGGCGTTTTGAGTCTAGAATTGATCTTTCATGTAGTATTTTCCAGTATCTTGTTCATTTCAATTTATGAATTTACGCAGTTATGGGTTTATTGATTTTGGATCTGAATATCGGTTTCCTATGCGTTAAGAATTAACGTCGTGCGATTTCAAGAAGTCCTCTGGTGACAGGGAAGACAATCCTGGGGTAACGTCCCCAGTTCTTTGAAGGTATGCTAACTTTGCTTATTAGGGATCCTTTAAACTGCAAGTCACTTAGATAAATCTTCTTCTCATGAAGTCAGAGCAGAGTTGAACAACTTATCTATTTAATAGCCGGAGATTTCACCTCAATTCGGATAGTGAGCGATCAGGTGGCGGATCTAATCAAGGAAGGTTGATCTATTCTAATTTCGGGAAAGTAATTTGGAAGTTGTATATCTGCTTGACCAATAACTTGGAAGCTAAGTTGTGCACAGTCCATAAAATGGGTATAGTATTGCAAAGAAAAATACCCAGTTCGAGTTCATGTTAAAAGTAGTTATCTAAATCCGTAATTCGAGAGAATCGGGAAAAATGAGATAACGAGTAATGGAGTGTGTGGAGAAATCAATTTGCACTACATTTGCCTTGAATGATTTGAAATTGAGATAATCAAGAAATTCAATCAATACTCACTCGAGGAATTGATCGTTCACTACAATTTGTTTCTCTTTATGTGTCTCTTTTTATGATGGTGTTCAGTATTCCATTTCTTGTTATAGAACTTAGTTTGCAGCCTTCCACATTCATTTATTTCAGTTTATTCTAAATTCCATTTTCTTGAGATTAGTTATTTTCCCAGCTTTTACGCTGAACACCGTTATCAACTGATGGTCCAAATAGTATGAATTTCGAGTAGTCAGGGTAGTTGATTTAAAATTCTTGAGATCTCTGTGGGATCGATATCTGGACTTAAATCCATTTTATTACTTATCGACTGTGCATACTTGAATGGATAAAACCAACTTTGAAAAATGATTTACTCTAAAGTTGGTGGTTTTATATAGTATAATGTCAACAAGTTTTTATCTGTATAGATTGCAGAAGTTAGACAATAGTCCTTTGGTAATAACGTCATAAATTTGTATATGTGTTTTGGTCTTTTAACAAAGAGACCCAGGGAGCTATCTCGAATTTCTATGTGGGTGTAAGAGACCCATGGAAATACGAAATTTACGTAGTAGATTATAAGGGCAGGGAGATATCCTGAATTTCTATGTGGGTGTAAGAGACCCGTGGGGTTATCCGAAATCTTTGTGTGGGTGTAAGGGCCGGGAGATATCTCGAGATCAGCGTGTGTGTGGAGTGTAGAGACCCGTGGAGTTATCAAGAAATTTACGTGTGGGTGTAAGAGACCGAGATATCAAATTTACTGTGTGGGTGTAAGAGACCCGTGGAGATATCCGAAATTTCTTTGTGGATGTAAGAGGCTCATAGTGTAGGCCGAAAAGTTCTGTTGCCTGAGAGAGAAAACACACGGTTATGTTATCACGCAGACTTAGAGTTGAGTGATAGAAGTTGGGAGTGACTCGAGATGAAAACACACGGTCATGGTTATCATGAAGACTTAGAGTTGAGTGATAGGAGTCGGAAGTAACTTGAGATGAAAACACACGGTCATGGTTATCACGTAGACTTAGAGTTAAGTGATGAAGTTGGGGTGATAAGTTTGAATACCCGTGGGAAGTGCATTTGGGTGTTGGTGGCGTGAGGGCTCGATATATGATTGTCATTCATGACATGGATTACGTTGACGGTCCATTGGATTGTCAGTGATTGTGACCTTGGGAAGGTCAGCATTTACACACCAAGCAAGGATTGTGTAGGGTTACATATGCACGTGGTTAGATGCGTATGTGTGTGAAATTTTGAGATGAAATTCTTTTAAGGGAGGAGGAGGGAGGGGGGGTGGAGATGTGAAAACCCGAGAAAATCCAATTTTTCTGAAAAATGGCAAAATGGTTATTTCGGTAAAAAAAACCCAAAATTTTTCTAGATCTCGAATGACAAAATGGACTTTACCGTTGGAATAATCTCGCGAAATCTAGCTACCATGTCGAATTTCGCCGGTCAGGAGCGATCCGGTGTTCATGTTTTTCGAGCGGAGTGTCTAGGTCTTAGTAAACGGCTACGTGAAGACATGTGATGTGACAAAAGTCACATATTACATGTATTCATGAGACACATGTTACATGATTAGAGAGAGGATGAGATGAATGGCCTAGATTGTGCCAAATTAATAAGCTCCAGAGACAAAGGGACACATTGGGAATTAATGAAATGTTAATGAGAATAAGACAAAAGTTAAATAGTGTTATCTTCTTCATTTTGAAGAACAAATGAAATGAGTGGCTGGAGCGAATTGGCGGTGTTTGGGATTTGAATTTTTAGAGAGAAGCTTCTTCGTAGATTTCGTGGATTCGGATAGTCGGTTCTCGATAGAGCAAGAAGCAAAGTCGATCTACGCGGTGAGGGCTATGCGTAGACACCAATTTGGTGGAATTCCGACAACTCCAAGAGGTAGGGATCTTTTCCTACTTGTGTTATTCATTGGCTAAGAGCCATGTAAATGGTTGGGGATGTTCTAAGGCTTGGATTAGTCGTGTTTTCAGTCTCAAAACATTTGAACCGAGTGGAGAAAATCCCCATTGTTGTGGTCGTGAACAGTGCCAACCCAAGGGTTTCACTTTTCACATGAATAGTGACATGATTTTTGGTGTGAATTTTTATGTTGTTGAGTGATTCAAAATGAATTGCTTGATTGGTAAATTAGCTCATGTAGGCCAATTTGGTGTTATTGATTGAGAATCGAATAATATAAGATTATGGGAATTAACTGTATTATACATGCATGTGCTATAAATATATTATGAATAGCTTGGAGATTGTGTGAGTTAATATGTTAATGCATGTAATTAAATGTGTTAACATGAAGTGGAATTATATATAAAAATATAATTATGTGAAGCATTGAAATGAATTGTAATTAGCTCAAGTGAGCTAATTTTGATATTATTGATGTGAATTAAATAACATATGGCATGTATGTAAATTTTGTTAATATATGTGTAAATGATATATTAGCATGTGTGGTTTGATAATGGCATATTGCATTTCATATGCACCGGGGGAACCTAAGAAAATTAGGTGTGAGTGCACGATATGAAAGAAATTAAAAGGATGTTTTTCTCGCATTGGCTTAGGCATGCGTGAGGGAGTCGGTGAGGACTCGAGATACGGGATTGGGTATTTAGACATTCAAGTAGGATCATGTATTTGTTTGAGTGTGTGTTTATGTTGGATCATTGCATGTGCACTTAGGTGGGGAGTAACCCATGTAGGAGATTTTCACCATTGGGCATTGCTCACCCTGTCGAGGGAATATTATTTCAGGTACAGGGAGCTATCGGGAAGGCGACACTCATTAGAGGCCTTTTTTTAGAAGAAAGCCAACATGTGGCTTTGACATGGATTTTTTAAAACATGTATTAGATTCTTAATTTTAATATATGTTTGTATTAAGAGTGATGTAACAACTCTTGAACTATTGGTATATAGTTGATAGGTAATTTTGTGAGTATTGATGCATGAGCCCAAGTGGTCATTTTTACTCATTTTAAATTGTATAAGGACTCGTGTAATTAGTTTGTGAAAATTTGGGGCGAGGTTGTACCTTGGTGGGAGCTCCGTCTGAAAGGAGACTACGATTTTCATAGTGGTGTCGGGTTGCAGGCATCCTGAGTATTCCACGGGTTGAAGGGTTGTCAACGGACCCTCGGGAAATGGGGCGTCACAATAACTATATTACTTTTTTTTTTTTGACAACTAAATAGTTGAGTTACGATCAAGGATCAAAATATCTGTAATCACGGATATATCGATACTTGGATTTAACAGATATTGATCAAATATTGGTGGATATTTTGACAAAAATATCGGTAAATAAAAAATTAACAAAAATACTTTGAAATTAAGGGAAATACTTTATTGAACTATAAAAAAAAGACATAAAACCAAAATGAAGACCGATGTGACTCCATTACATTATTTGATGAAGGGATCTCATCTCAGTGAACATCTTCATGCAAGACATGTTAATATAAATGTCTTGACTCCTACCCACAACCTTTCCATGGATAGGAAACTCTAGGTTCACCCACATGCTCGTTTGAAATTCTTATTGCATTTGATATGAAATTTGGAATGACATTTGTGGATCATGAGGATAGTTAATCATTCCATATTCTTCACCAATGGAACATGAAGGATGTGAAGAAGGTTGACCATAACTCATTGTATAAGGAGGAAATATGTTACCCTCATTCGATGAATCATTGAATTGAGTTCCAATACTCATGGACTCAAAATTGGTCGAAAACGAATCCTCATTATATGGTGTCATCCTTCATTGTCTTCCTCTATATGGATTTCCAATGGCTCCAATACATGGATCGACTCTCCTAGATCCATGGTCTTCATCTTGTGTAGCATGTGTGAAATCATCTTCACCGGTGAATGGGCTCAATGGATATTGACTTTGTTATGGATCTGCTATATCCCCACCATCATTTCTAGTATCACTACCATCATTGGTCCCTTCTCCTCTTGAGCCATCATAACCTGTAGTATAAGTACCAGTAAAACTTGGTCTACTACTATCTTCAACACTTGAAAATCCAAAGAGGGTTGAAAAGTAACATCGGACTGAAATGAGTCCCTCGTGTCTTGACTAAAACTTTCACTATGAACTTCTTCAAATAAAACCCACTCAACATTAACACCTGCTTCTCGAACATGTGTAACAATTCATGGATCAGGATTTCCATCTTCATCATCTAAATGGAGAGGTCCAACGCATTGAAATACTTGATTCTCCCATTCTTCACCAAACTCAACTAAAATTTCAAGTAAATCGAGAAAATTAGTTTCTATAACTTTATCAGTCTCTGCCTCCATATCACGTATCTTTAGTTTCATGTTGTAATAACAAAAAACCAATTGTAGGAGCCTAGGGTAAGCAAGTCAATTTATTTGTTTGGTATGAATTAGAGCAAATGTGCTCTAATTTCTCTCACACGCTGAAGATGATTCAGTTTGGGAAAGAACCTTCAAGGCCAAATTCCTTAATGTTGGAGCGTGATTTCCATACAAAAACCATCATTTAGCTGCAATAAAAATTAATTATATTCAATATATAATAATAAAATAGTTATGAAATTTACTTTTAAGGAGAATTAACACTCACCATGAACCATTTTTTTATCTTATGAGTCTATTCTTCTTTGGATCACACAATCCTTTTGCATATCAAGAAAGAGTATATTTGTGAATTCAAAATCTCAAAAATCTAAGATAAAAAATCAATCGAATAAATTGAATCAATTAATTAGATTTAGAAACTCATTAATTTACCTAATTTCCAAAATTACAAAGGCCTTTAACATTAGGACCTAATTTAGAAAAAACATTATGAACAACTTGAAGTATCTCAGGGTCACAACCAACTCCTAGTCTATATTGAAATTTTGGATTTAGATAGTATGCTTGTAAAACCTGAGAAAATTTAATTTTACGAAAATTAAGCGGTAATTTTCGAGTTTAAATCAGAAAATTTCTAAATCTCACGAATAATGACAAATTCTGGGGTGAATTACGTCTTATAAATCAGTGCAAATTGAATTTTGTAGTTAAAGGCTAGCAGCAAAATTCCACGTTTTGAAGCAGGGTGTTGGAGCGACACATGGCGCGTCATGCTTCTGGATTGCCACATGGCACCTTAAGCGGGTGACATGGCATGATCCATGTGGTCTCTACTTATGTGAATAGCTCACATTAAGCCGTGTGTCAAAAGAGGGAAATAAAAGGAAAGAAAAAATCAGAAAATTAGAAAAAATGTGAGGATAACAAGTGGCAAAGGGGAGGAAAGTGGTGGGAAGTTTCCCCCACTTTGATTAATTCGGGTATGAGAATCAAAAGGGAGAAGGAGGAAAAGAAAAGAGAGAAAAAAGGGAGGAACAAAATGGATAAAGAGAGAAGAAATGAGGAGAAAAGAAAAGGGAGATTTTTCGGGTCGTTCGACGGTCGAATCTTGACGGTCCGAGAATTAAAGTCAATCCATGCATCGAGAGCTATGCGCGGGTACCAAAATCTAGGAGTTTCATGAAACTCCAAGAGGTGAGAATTTTCTGGTTATTTCTAACTAAATCCATTTAATGTGAGTTTTCTTGAAGTGATGGCTGTGATGTGATTTAATTCAAGATTTTGGGGCCAGATATTGAAATTTTAGGTGGTTCAGAGGCAGGTCTGGGCGTGTTGGGTGGTGCAGTCAGGACTGATGTCTTTGGGTTTTGTTCTGTGTTTTGGTACCACAATGATTCGGAGGCAGATGGAATAAAAATGGCTGGCAGTGAAGAATGAGAGGTGCCTTATTTTTATGGGTCAAGATTGGGGCATTTTATTATATTATTTGTGATTGAATAATATAACATGTTGTAATCTTCAGAAAAGATCTAATGTTGATATATGCTCTTTTGATGGATGTAAGATTATATGAAAATATAATTATCCATGTTTTGGTAATGTTACATGTAGCTCACTAATTATAGTATGACATGATGTTTTTATAAAATGGCATATTCACATTTCATATGCATGGGACATCAAGTCGAGTCGGGTGTGTGTGCATGGTATTGGTTATTCACAATTCTTGGTGAATATGTGGTGAGCTCGGAAATGGGTTGACGTCCAAAATTGAGACTCACGGTTGCATAACATTAAAATAAATAAATATACGTGTGTTGGGCGAAGCAAAATGCGATGCAGAATACCTCCTTAGGGTGCGAAAGACTAAAATTTTATTTCTTAGTTAGACTTATGTGACCGTGATGATGAAGAAAGTTTGCGAAGTGTCGAAGCGTCTGAGGCTTCAACTGTGAGACCAAATTCTCTACCCATAAAAACACAATGGATTTGATAACTTAAAATGAATATTGGAAGGTTATCCAATGAGTTAAGTCATTGGGTGAAACACCAACGGTTTTCACATGTGCATCAGCAGTGTGAGAATCGGGGTCGGGGACTCAGTTATGGGCATGAAGAGTCTTATCTCATTCATGACATGAAATATTCCATATAGGATTGCATTTTCTGTATGGAATTTGGTATGATGTGTGTGTTCCATTGCATGTGCATTTAGGTGGGGAGTAGCCCTTGTAGGAGAATTTCTCTATTGGGCATTGCTCACCCCATTGTGTGACCCCCTTTCAGGTACAGGGAGATGGCGCTCCGACGAGGCCGTGATTATGAAGGAGACCGATGTGTGGCCTTGATACTACATTTGTAAAAAGTATTTTGTATAAAAGAATTATAACTAAATTCTTTTAGGACTATTGTGTAAATAGTTGGGTATGTAATTATGGTAAGGAGGTCGTGATCGAACTCTTATGGACTGTAATTAAGTGTTTTATTTTTATATTTTAGATTTAAATGTGAATGAATGTGTCTCGAGTAAAGGAGGATGTATATTGGGGATATGGGCGGATGGACCTTATGGCAGGTCATTACTACTTATGTTGAGCCGCTTGGATGAGTTATAGTTATCTTTGTTATACAGGTTGTATGTTGGGTAGAGCTCCCGAACAAGGAGACTCACACCCGGGATTTCCGTAATGAATCCTATAAATAGGACACATGATTGTGGTGTGGATCTTGAAATCCACGAGGAATTCAGCGGAGTTGACTAGTTCTTAATGGGACCCCCAGATTTGGGGCGTCACAGTTTGGTATCAAAGCTTAGGTATACAAACACCTAAGACTCGATGGGCACTGGTTTAGATCATGCATCCATTGTGCATTTTGATGATTTAATTTGTGCAGTGTATTGCATGATATTGCGTTATATGCTTGGCAAATAGTATATGGGAAATGAGTGTGATGTATATTAGTGGTGGCATATTCACTACTAATTGAATAAAAAGAAAGAAACCCAAATTTTCTATTTGACATATGTAGATGGCAAGTCGAGGAAGGGGACGCAGGGATCGGTCGCGAGGCACTCCACCTATGTTTGATCAGCATGCCTTTATAGAGGCCATGGGTGCTACAATGCGCATTGCATGAGCTAGTGCGGAGTTGGGGTTAAGGGAGCAGTAACCTCGAGGTTTATAGCACATCATCCTCGACATTCTTTGGGAAGTGGATCAGGTTATGATTGATCATTGGTTTCGATAGGTTGAGAGGATTTTGGAGGCTATAAGGAGATTACCTCCGATGCTACAAGGATCAGGCTAGCCACATTTCGGCTAGAGGGTGAATCCCAGATATGGTGGGATTGGGTTGAAGTCTCAAGGGATCCGGAGACGATGACATATGAGGGAGAGAGATTCAGAGGCTCTTCATGGATAATTTTCTTGGCATCCTGGGCATGCAAGGCTCGGGGTTCCTTTGGTTGAGCAGAGTATGACTATGCTTGAATGTAGCTAAGTTCATCGGTGTAGCGTGTTTGGGGATGACTATGTGTACAAATGGCTAAAGGTGAGAAGTTTGAGGATGGCTGAAGTTGTCATCGGGGCATGGTTAGCAGGATTCCTCCTACAAGTATGGACTCTATGATTGGAAAGCTATGGCCACTAGAGAGAGATGGAGATCACGACATCAGATCTTTGAGTGCTAGTAGCAGAGGAAGGGACCTTGACCACTTCTTTTAGTTGGAAAGCTGGAAGACTTCTATCCCGAGAGGATTTCAGGATGGGGCCTTGCGGCTATCAAAGCGAGAGCTGGACGGGGCTTAGTGAAGGACCGATGACATGTTTCCATTGCAGTATAGCCCTAGACGTAGAGATGAATTGCTTGTAGGCGGGGATCCCAAGACCATAGGACACCTCGGCTGATCATTATTTAGACCGACCGGACACGGTTTGTTCCTTCTCACCCTAGTGGGCAGAGGAACTAGTATCGATCCCGGGGTGCTATGCAAAAGCCTTGCTGCAAAACGGGCCAGGCCGGGGTGTGGAGTCGGAGTCAGAGACGAGGCTCACGGGCTGAGATTATGGGGACAGGTGTGTTTGCCGCCATCACACCATGGGTTGAACAGTTGATCGGTAAATTGAAGCGGGTGTGTTTCTATTGTCGCCTATGGGCAAATATTTGTTTGATTAAGTGCGTCGTGATATTTTTAATTTGTTGCATCTAGTGTAGATGTTTTGGAGGCTTAAAGATTGGAGCCTTGAAGGCGGTTTTATGTGGGTTCTCCCATAGGGACTAGGAGTGAGGATTGATCGAGGGGATATGTCAAGATTGTGAGGTTAGAGATCTTAGGGATTACGCTCCTGGTGAACATCAATTGATGGACATAATGGATTTTGATGTCATTCTTGGCATGGATTGGTTGGCGGCTTGCAGGGCGTCGTTGATTGTAGATAGTAAAGTTCTTTTGTCTATACACGGGCGATGTTTTGACCTTTAAGGAGAGAAGCATGATGCTTTACCTCAGACCGTGCACGACTCTAGGTGGAGTGGACAGTTGATGGGTTGGCTAGCAAGCCTTACCCTAGAGGATAAGGGGATACAGGATTTGGGTCTACCTCGGGTGGTTTACGTGTATGAGAATGTCTTTCCGAATAAGCTACCGGGATTACCTCCGCACAGGGATGTAGACTTTGTTATTGAGTTACACCCTTGTATGTTGCCCATTTCTATGACTCCTCATAGGATGGCACCGATTGAGTTGCAGGAACTCAAGGTCCAACTATAGGAATTGTTGGACAAGAGTTTTATTAGACCGAGTACTTCACCATGGGATTCTCCAGTTCTGTTTTCTAAGAAGAAGGATAAGACTCTTCAACTGTGCATTGACTATCAATAGTTGAACAGGGTTACGATCAAGAATCGGTATCCATTATCGAGGATTGATGACTTGTTTGATTAGTTGAGAGGGGCGCGAGTCTACTCTAAGATAGACCTTTGTACTGGTCATCATCACCTGAGGGTTAGGGAGTCCTTATGTGTATATTGTACCTTGTATCCTGACGTGTTGGGGAATGACATGGGCACTGAGGTTCTGTGATGCCTTTCGGGTTGACGAATGCTCCAACGGTATTCATGGATCTCATGCTTAGGGTATTCCAACCATACTTGGATCATTTTGTTGTAGTCTTTGTTAACGACATCTTGATCTACTCCTAGTCCGAGGAGGAGCATGGGGATCATTTGAGGATTGCTCGCACTCAGGGACCATCAGTTGTATGCCAAGTTCGATGGCGTCGAGTTTTGGCTTGCGAGGTGAAGTGCAGGACATGTCGATGTCGACCGGGTGTGTCAGTGGAGCCTTGAGAAGGTTGAGGGGGCATTATGAGTTAGGAGAGGCCCGAAAGTCGATCTTCAAGATATCTGGTTTCTTAATGGATTGACCAGTGGGGAGGTTCATTGGGGATTTCTTCGGATAGCACTATGACTAGATTGACGGAAGGGAGTCGGGTTTGGAGTGGGATGACCTATGTGAGAGACATTTCGGGAGTTGAAAAGAGGCTTACTTGGCTCCTATTGATCAAAGATCCCAAAGCAGGAGACGGAAGAGTACATGGTATTGTGATACCTTTAATGACAAGGCCCAGGATGTGTCTTGATGCAGTCCGGGAGAGTTGTAACTTATGATTAGAACTGACTAAAGATCATGAAGCGAATTACCTACATGACTGGAGTTAGCGGCCATAGTCTTTGCCTTAAAGATTTAAGCGCCACTAGCATGCATAGTGAAACAGTTTGAAGTAATTTTCTCTAACCATGAGTCGAAGTATCATTTTCACTGGCAGGACCTCAACATCAGGCAATGTAGATAGATGGGTATTTGGAGGATTATGACTTCACTTTGCATTACCATCAGTAAGAGCCAAATCTGTCTGTTGTCCTTAGTCGAAGTCAGATCTTAACCAGATGTAGCTTCTAGGAGTGGCGGATGCTGCAGGCATGGGACGCTATGACTGCAGTACAATGATCAAGCTCAGGGAGCGTTAGGGAGTTTTGTGGCTATGCAGTCCCTATTGAGTAGAATTGATTAGTCTTAGGGCGGGGATGTAGAATATATTCATGAGGACCGGTACGGTCATCTGAATTTGACAAATCTTTGGGCCTCCCACATAGATGATAGTCTTCGAGGGTATGGAGCGGGTTACATGGTTCATAGTTATTGTGGGTTGAGAAGATCAGCAGGAGTTCCATTACTCTCATTTTTCTATACATCTAGGTGGCACGAAGATGTACCATGATCTTCGTCGCCAGTATTACCGGATTAATGAAGTGACACATTAGAGATTTTGTTATTGTGTCTCACAGTATCGACAATTAAAGTGAGCATCGAAGCCCTTGACCTATAAGCCATTGGAGGTAGTTGAGTGGAAGTGGTAGAACGTCATGATGCACTTTGTGACCCACTTGCCATGGACACCGTAGAGGTATGATACGGTGTGGGTGATTATGGATCGGCTCACTAAGTTGGCACATTTTTTAGCGGTGCGGATGACCTTCACACTGGAGAAATTTTGCCAGTTGTATCGGACAGAGATCCTAGGTTTACGACACACTTTTAGAAGAGTTTTCAAGGCTACTTCGCGCGATTGACGATGAGCATTCATTTCATCAGTAGATAGATGGTCGATCACGAGATGACCATACGGGTTTTAGAGGACATCTTTATGACATTTGTCTTAGATCATTAGGGTAGTTGGGAAGAGTACTTGCTCTTAGTGGAATTCGCCTACAACAACAGTTATCAGGCAAGTATACAGATGACACCATATGAGGCTTTGTATGGGAGGTCATATCGATCCCTGCTTTGTTAGACATAGGTGGGAGAGAGTTCCATTACTGGTCCGGATCTGATTAGAGACCCCTCTAAGAAGGTGTGTTTATTACGGAAGCGTCTTCTCACAGCTCAGAGCCGACAGAAGAGCTACGCCGACAGACGGTGTCGACCTCTAGACTTTGAGGTGGGTGATCACGTCTTCTTGAAGGTGATGCCTAGGTGAGGAGTGGTCAGATTCGGCAAGCGAAGGAAGCTAGCGCCAAGGTATATTGGGCCCTTCGATATACTTGAGAGGGTGGACACAATTGCTCGAGTTAAGTTACCAAGTTTATCGGGGTGTCGAGTGTTGCACGTCTCACATGCTCGGAAGTATACCACGAGATCCAACTCATCATGGTGAATTGGGGAGGGTATCGTTGACTGAATGGGACCTTGGAGGAGGGATCGTTGTACTGTTGTCTTGGATGCGCGGGATCGGGTTTTGCGACCAGGCCGTAGGCCAGTGAAGTGTTGTGGCGGCGTGAGGAGTGGAGGGCGGCCAGAATGCGGGGCACGATCTGGGCCACTTTATCATTTCCTGTTGAGGATGAAGGTGCATGGTGCAATATTGGGAGTCTAATATTGGAACTGAAACTAAATATTCGCCGCATGTTTGTGTGTGCTGGTGTGTGTGGTGAGGGACGAAATTTTGCATTGAGGAAGAATGTATAACTTTGCAGGAAAAATCAATTTTTCTAAAAAGATTCAAAAGCGGTGAGAATTTCGGTTTAGGTAATTTTTAATCTCGGATGATGAAATGGACTTGGTGCCATTTGAATCGTCTTATGAAATCTAGTCACGGTCGAGGTTTCTTGGTTCAAGTCGAATTTCACGTTTTTCGAAGCCAGGGTGTCGGGCGTGATGGCATGACCATGTGGATGCCACATGACACCTTTGAAGATGGACACATGGCATGATAACAATGTGTAGTAGCAAGTGACACATGGCACTTAAATGAATAGCTCATTTAGAGCCACGTGTCAAATGGAGAAATAAAGGAAAGAAAGTCAAATGGAATAATAAAGAAAAAAAAAGGAAAATTAAAAAGAAATGAGAGTGGGAGCAAACAAAGACAATTCGGTGGATGAGGGAGAGAAAAAATAAAACCAAAAAGAAAAATAAAGAAAATAAAGAAAAAGGAAATAAGGAAAACAAATGTGAGGATGACAAATGGCAAAGGAGGAAAGTGGTAGGAAGTTTCCCCTAATTTGATCAATTTGGGGTATGAGAATCAAAGGAGAAAGGAAAGAAAGAGAGAAAATGGAGGAAGAAAATGAATTAGAGAAGAACAAAGGGAGGAAAAAATGAAGATTTTCAGGTCGTTTGTCATTCGAATCTCGACAGTCGAAATTAAAGTCGATCCACATAGCGAGCCTCTGGCGTGGGTACCAAAATCACGGGGTTCGTCGACTCGAGATGTGAGAATTTTCCTACTTGGATTATTTATTATAAAACCATTTTAATGACATAGGTTTTCTTCAAGGCCGTGTGATTTAAGTCAGTTTGGGGTAGATATTTGAGAGTACAGAATTTGGTTCCGAAGCGGAGTCGATTTATCGAGATTTGGTTTTGATCCAGAGACTAATGTCTTCGGGTTTTGTTGTGTGTTTTGGTATCATAATGATTTGGTGACAAATGGAACCAAAAATGGTTCATAACCGTGAAGGGAATGAGAGGTGCCTTATTTTTATGGGTCCGAGATTGGGATCCATTTTATTGTGTTGGCAGTTGAATAACATGTTGTGTGTGAAAAGTGTATGATATATTCTTTTGATGGATATGAATTATATGTAGAAAATATAATTATCATGTTTTGAGCATGTTGCATGTAGCTCTCATTATGCATGTAACATGATGGCATGAAATGACATATTACCGCATTTCATATGCACCGCGGGACATCGCGTCGAATCGGAGTGTGCCATGGTATTGGTTATTCATCATTCTTGGTGAAGATATGTGGTGAAGCTCGAGAAATGGGACGGCGTTCAAAAGTGACCTCTCCGGATTATAACATTAATAATAAATACCATGTGTTGAGCGTGACAGATGAGATGATCCCCTAGGGTGAAAAGCCCCAATTTTATTCTTGGTTGGGTATAGTATCGGTGATGAAGTTCCACGAGAAAGTGTCGGAAGAAGTGTGACTGCGGTGAGACCCAGTCGCTTCCCATATGAATACACAAGATTTGATAAATTAAAATGAATATTGGAGAGGATTTGTACAATGAGTTAATCATTGGAACAGGTGCAATAACTGGTTTTCCACTACTTGCTCGCGGTGTGAGGAGTTAGTCGAGGACACAAGGTTATGGGCATGAAGAAGTCTCATCTGTTCATGTATGGGAAATATTTTATGTGGGATTGGGCACACTGCGTATGGAATGTGTGTGATGTGTGTGTGCGAATAGCCCTTATGGGAGGAATTTCTCATTGGGCACATTGCTCACCCCGCTTTGTGGGACACTGGTCTGAGAGAGATGGCGCTCCGACAAGTCGTGAGTTATGAAGGAGGCCGATGTGGCCTTGATATTACCTTCATGAAAATGTTTTTATTATAAAAAAGTACAACTAAATTCTTTTAGGACTATTCTGTCTAAACAATTGGGGTATGTAATTATGGTAAGAGGGTCGTGATCAGACTCTTACGGGACTACTTGACTAGTATTTTATTTTTATATTTTAAATTTAAATGTGAATGAATGGGTCACAGTAAAGGGATGTATCATGAGACAGTGGATCAGACTCACACATGTGATTATTACTACTTATGTTGAGACTGGGTGGTTATGATTATATTGTGCAAAGGTTGTATGTTTGGTAGGCTCCCGAACAAAGAGGCCACTGGAGATTTTTGTGAAAGTATGAATACTATGGGACACACTTGTTGGTGTATGTATGGGTCATCTAAAAATCCCACGGGAATTAAACGTTGTTTGGTTGTCGACAGACCTCTCGGTTGGGGCGATCCATGATGCTACAATGGTTATTGAGAACTGGTATGGCGATGCCATATAAACATAATATTATTAAATGGATTTTGGTGAAAAGGACATTAGTGGTTCACGTGACAGAGAAGATTCCGTTTTGAGTAAGTTAAAGCAAACATTTGGGTGAGAGAATCTACAAAAGTTGTTTCTGGATCTGGTTGATGAGCGTTCATGGATTGGAACATTTATAAATAAATCTAGTAACCTTGTTGAATTTCGTTGAATTCAAAGACATTAAGAATTCCATGTTTTTTGAGGCACATGTTGAGTGGCTCACATTAAGTCATGTGTCAAATGGAGGGCAAGTCAAACAAGAGACTAAGTGGGGCCCATGTGTGACATGTGTCACCAATTGATATGAAGGAAATCAAAAGTTATGGATAAGGTGATAAAGGAAATCCAAGAGATCCAATGGGAGAGTTACACATGGCAGATGGGACATCCTTGACTTTGGGCAGCTTGATTAGGTTGGAGAAAGAGATTGGTGGGAAAAAGAAAGAGAAAAGAGAGAAGAGAGAAGAGAGAAGAGAGAAAAAGGAGAGAAGCTCGACTTCTCTGATCTGAGAATCGTGGAGTCGAGTTTCGTTGGGCTGAAACTAAAAAGATCATTTGTTTCGACAAAAACTACGTGTGTGGGTACTTAAAAACACGAGATTTCGCTAAGGATTCAAGTGAAGAGTTAGGAAATCAAGGGACAAGTTTAAGTGTCTGGAACTTCCTAGAACAACTTCTACGCTTCAAGAGGTAGGTTTTCTCCTACTTTGGTTATTTTCTACCTTGAGGGCTATGTGGTTGTGTCTTGCCCCAAGGGGGATTTTTGGTTGCATTTTGAATTATGGGAAGTTGCCTTATTTTGATCCTATGCATTAGCCGAACTTTAGGACTGGTTTTTGGGTAGGAAACAAGGGAGATTTGTATTAATATCATGTGATTAAATTAGTCACATTGTAGACTTGATGTTAGGCTTTTAAATTACCCCAATCGGGACCTCTATGTGAGGATTATGGTCGGTTGCAGGCGACCTAAGTGGAGAGATCTATCAGCTTGGTTTTGCACTTCTAGGTTTGCTTGACTAGGTTTGTCCAGGTGGGTGCATGCGGCCTAGGTGAAAGTCTGTCCGATTGGATTTGATTGTTCATGCTAGGCCTCCAACTTTGGACGACCATAACTTTCTCATCCGAACTCTGATTCGTACGTTCTTGGACTCTTTGGAAAGCTCTTTGAGTCTAGAATCTGACCATATGCCTGTGAATGGTATTTTGTACTCACTTATTTTCTGAAAAATTGATTGTTGCACTAAGTGTACTAATCATTTGATTATGAAATGACATGTTGAATGAAATACACTGTTTGTGTGTCATTTCTTGATAATTGAGTGACACGTTATTGTTTCTGGATGAGGCCATTATATGGCTTGTTATAGGCTACTTGTGAACATGATATGTCACAATAAGGCATAGAGGTTAAAGTAAGTCGTTAATTATAAGGTAGCGACTTGTGATGTCAATATGGGCGTATTTAGATATGTTGACATGACGAATGAAAATTATTAGCCATAAATTGGAAATGAGACATGTAATACTATGTGGTATACTTGCATTCCATATGCACGATGACATCGTGTAGAGTCGGGTAAGGGGTGCATAGAAACGGTTAATTCACTATTCTTAGTGAATGTGTGGTGAGCTCAAAATGGACAGCGTCCAATTGAGACTCACGGTGGTATAAGTGAAAAAAAAATGAAAAATATATATATATGTCGTTAGGCGTAGCAAGATAGGGTAGATCCCCCCCTCCCCTAGGGTGAAAAACCTAAATTTATAGGTGGTTAGACATGATCACCAACAGTGAAAGTCTGTAAAAATGTCGAAAGGCGTACGACGATTCTATGGTGAGACCCACAGAAAAATGGCATTAGCCCATAAATAAACACCTGAAATTTGATAATTCGGCGAGTAAAGTGCGGTCTGATGATTAGTCTTTGGGTGGCTCTTAATGATGGTTTTCACAGCATTGCATGTGAAGGAGTTGGTGAGGACTCGGTACATGGGACATGGTGGGTTCCATTTCATTAATGGCATGTAGAATTCCATCTAGGTTTATATTTGATTATGGAATATGCTTCTTGTGTTGTGTGCTTTTTGGCCCACCACATGTGTAGGTGGGGCTGTGCTTTGTGGAGTTTCTCTGTGGGCGTACTCACACATTGTGGACCTTTTAGACCTGAATGTGTAGAGAGGCGATGCTCGCTCAGAGCCCGATAAGAGTGTGGCTTTGATTTTATATTTTGTAAAACATGTATTAGAATGCTTAATTTTGATATATGTTTTGTATAATAGTAATAATTTAAACTCTTATGGACTACTTATGGTTTTAATCAAATTAACATATCATTTAGTATGGGTAAATGGGCCCTACATGGCAAAATCTTTGCAGTATGTGGCTTAAATGAGTTGTTGTATAATATTGGGACAGGTTGCAATGTAATTGCACAGGTTGCATTTTAGGTAGAGCTCCCCGTAAAAAGGAGACTATGCTGGCACACATTAAATCTTGGAGTCTAAAAGGACTTCAATGCCAGTGTCCAGGTGCAGCACACACAGTCTTCACGGGTTGACAGGTTGTCAACGGACCCTTGGGATAGGGGTGTCATGACTTGTGTCGAAGCTTAGGTACACGAATACCTAGGACTCGATGGGGCACGGGTTTAGATCATGCATTCATGGTGCACTTTGATGAATTGATATATGTGTGATGTGTGCTTGAATTGTATGGCTCTATACATGAAATGGTATATGGAACACTAGTGTTAGAAAACATAACTAGGGGTTTGAAGAGCAATAATGAACATGGTGCAAATTGAATTAGAGTGTATTAGTGGTTGGCGATTAACAACAAGGAAAAGATGATGAAAGGAGTTAGTTCATGATGATTGATCTATTAGTGTTGGCATGTGTACTCTTAGTGAGGCGAGATAGAAATTGATAACTCTATTGTTGTTTGACATGTAGATGGCAGAGTCGAGGCGAAGGGCGTGGCGGTGGAGTCCACAAGGTGCTAGTCCGACTCCACAAATACTTTGTCGATGAGCCTTTATGGGAGGCCATAAGTCGCTGCGTTGCCGAGTTTTGCATAAACTGGTGGCTAGGTGAGGAGGTGGAGTAACCTCCCGAGGTTTAGATGCATCATCGTACGACATTCCTGAGGGAGGGAGTTGATGGTGGCAAACCGTGGTTGCCAGGTGAGAAAATATTGGAGGTTATGAGATCCTCGTGACCAGATTGAACTATTGCCTTCTAGTCGAGGAGGGTGAGTCCCGAAGCATGGTGGGACTAGGGTTAAGACCTCTGGGGGCTGCAAAGCGATGGCACGACGAGTTCCATGAGGCTCTTCCTTGGCCAGTATTTTCCGACCACTTCTTTAGATATCACGAACTGGGAGTTCCTAGAGCTGTCGGGGAATGATGATAGTAATGGAGTGCGTGCTTCTTCCACGAGTTAGCGTTTTGTTGATGACTCATTGACGTAGATATATGGAAAAGGTAAAGGAAATTTGAGGAGGAATAGATTGAAGTTGTCATCAGGCAAGATGTGGACTCCTCTATAGGATATGGACTCTATGGTGGGCCGGCTGCATGGCCATAGAGAGTGAGATAGAGGGCCGCCTTGAGGCATCCGAGATGCGGGAGTGTTGGTGAAGAGGGAAGGCAGGTTAGTCTTAACTCTGGTTTGGAAAGAGATAGAAACCACAGTTTCACGAGGGATTTTCCCAGAAGCTGCGACCATCGGGACTAAGTCGGGCAGGGAGCTCCCAATCAGGCGGGACAGACGATTTGTTATTTCTGCCATCAGCCTGGACATATGAAGCGGGATTGCCCCCAAAGGCAGGGATCCCAGGGTTTCGGGATAGTGCAGTTGATTCACTAAAATCGTAGCATGCACAGGGTAGAGATTTGGTGCTCAGAATAAAAAATATTTATAAACCTAAACCTCTTCACTTTGTGGCGTAGCCTCTTTGCGAGTCTCAATAACTCTAGGGTCAGAACCACAGGATGGGTTTTTCATGTAGGTAACCTTGATTCAAAATGGTGATTTCACTTTGGACTGGAGTTTTCCATAAAAGCGTAGGGTTGGTGATTTGAAGGCTATGACTAAAATGTAATAAAACAAAATGCTCACTTGAAGCCTCGGTACTAGGTTTGAGGTTCTAAGAACATTGGGAGGTCCTCATAGTTCCTTTTCTCGCATTGGAGGATGACCTATAGTCATTCCGTCGGATCTTCGTTTAGATATAAATCGAACCACAATAATAGTTTTCCTCTTGAATATAGCATTTATTGGTCATTAATGTTTCAAATGATGCACTTGATCCTTTGATCTACCTTACAGTGACAAATAAATGGCAACTAAATGAGCCTCAGTAGATCTAGCAATAAGCATCCACTGAACACAAGATTGCCAATCTTGGTCAATCGAGAATACATCAAAGGATTTAAACCTACTAGTGAGAGATAGATACATAAAATGAACTGATAAATGCTTTAAAGCAAAGAGGACCAGCAGTTTACCTCAAAACCCTAGCCCAATAGCCCTACTCTTCAAGGATAAGAGGGGTTTAGCCAACCATCCTCCCTGTTGTCATCCTCAGGGGACGTTTGGTAGGCGAGAAAGTGAGAGAAAATGAGAGGAAATAAGAGAAAGAAAAACAAGTGGGAGAGAATTTAGCTTCGAGCTGACAGCCATAAAGTGATCATCTACATTACCAAGCCTTATTTGAGCCTTATATACTACTCGAATAAAAATTAAAAAAATGTGAACTACTAATAATACATAGAGAGATGGATTTAGGAAAAAGTTACAAAATGTTGGTAAAATGGGTCAAAAAATAGAATGGGATGAGTTCTGCAGAAATTTGTAACACACCAAAGTTACAGGATTCATTTAATCTGCAAAGTCTGCGAGACAATTCCTTATATTTTTTTACTCCGGCTTTCTTATGGCCAGACCATGACTTAGAGTTAGAGCTTAGATTCTTTGTGTTTAGTCGACTCGACAATTTGGCGATTTAGCTTATAAACTACAAATAGCCATAAAATACGATTAGTATTAAGTAGGGACCTTAATGTGAGTGGGTTAATTAAGTTGATTAATTCTGAAGTGATTAAACTTCATGATAAGCGGGCTCAAAGCATAACAGCATATTTGGGCATAATCCACTCCTAATCGACACATTGCTAGTCCTTAGCAATGACAGAAACCAAGAGAGAGAAGACAGTATGTTCCTGAAAAATGGTATTTCCAAAAGAATGTAAATGAGTAATGCCTAACCACCAATGGATCACCAAGACCTTGCCAATAATTATCTTGAGAGAATGATTGCTGTCTGATCAAGCTTGAAGAGCATCTAACTTTCAGAGAGTTAACTTGAAACTTCACTACAAAATCTAAGTGTTATATGATCGATTTTCAACGATGAGGCTATGGCTTGCACTCCTGACAAGCCTCTTTGCCGTAACCTAGAACATTGTAGGCTAAGCAATGGGATCCACTCCTGTCCCTTTTTTTTTTTTTGGTTGTAGGGGTGTAATCGCTGAATCGACTTCACCAAAGTCCATTATAGCAGGATCACGGAATCTGACGATTAAGGTTTAAAAATCAGTCATAGGGTCTTTTTCAACCCTTTAACTCTTGAGGTTTACCGGACTCCCGTAATTTGAAACTCCGACTGCTTCGCTAAACCTCACTCAAATCCGCCCGTATGCTTGAGCACTAAGTTGGTGACTCCCGACCCGGTGGCTTAGCCATTAGGCTTTCAAGACTTTAATAGTATACCCCTCGGGCCGTGCTCTCGGAATTTTAAGGGCAAAGCGCCAGTTGCTTCTTTTCTTTTTCTTTTGTTTTTCTTTTTCCTTTACTTTTTCATTTTGGAAGACTTTGTTGGTCTTACCGTAGGAGATCCTTAACTTTTATTTAAGGTGGCCAGTAAACTAATTAAGTTCTGAGAGGCTTAGGAAGTAGGCGGTTTTTCAGCTATTGCTAAACTGTCTTCTGTTGTGTGTGGTTGAGCTAAGGTGGAAGAAAATGTTGAGAAAACGATGAGACTTCAATGGTCATTAACTCGATCATGCGTGGAGACTAATCTAACATTATGTTGATAGTGTTTCAGTTTTCAACTTATGACTAGGAAAAAAAAAAAAAAAAATCGGTGTGATTTTGAAGCCATAAATGTGAGCTGTATGGTATGTGTAAAAAGAAATGCCACTAGATTTTTAGCTTTACAACCAAACCTTTAATAAACTGGCAAAAGAATTATGAGTCTACGGACATCATAAAATGGGCTTTGCTCAAAATAACAAAAAAAAAAAAACATGGCAGATATAAAAGCCACTTCCTTGGTAACTCTCGCTCCCCAGACCAAATGTCGCAGTGTGTGATGGGCTTGGATTAGTGGGATCAGAGAAGAGTGCTACTCTATCATGTAGGTGGAAAGGTCATCGTCTTGGGGGTGGGGGTGTTGTTCTTTGGTGTGGGCTGGAGGAGTGTGGCTCTCTTCTTTGTTCTTTGTCGTGGGTCGAGAGGAGAATTTCTGTGAGGGGTTGGGCATTTGGGTGGGGAGTCTTTGGGCCCGAAGGAGGATGGCTGAAGGGCTGGCGGGCGTGATAGTGAGGAAATCGCGGGAGTAGGCAGGAGTGACTGAATCTGCATGAGGATGGCCTGATTTTATGCGAGGGCGGCCTTAGTGCGTGTCATCCTCTCAGCTAGGGCTGCATGGGTAGCCATAAAGGATACTGAAGTGACGGAGAAGGTGCAGATTGCATCCATAATGTGAAATCCGTGAAATGGTGATATCTTTGCGGAGGGTGGCCGGCGATGAATTAGGTCGGCCAGTGCCATGTTTGTGGGCACTGAGCTAAGGGCTCTGGAGTCTGAGAGGATGTAGAGACTGTGGAGTAATGGAGCAATGGTAATTTGGTGGGCGGGATCTTTGGAGCTGGGGCTCCTCTGTAATGCAGCTGGGTGGTATCACTATCAGGAAAGATCCATTGCGGCTAGTCCTCACATTGGGCTCCGGAGGTGGGAGTGATAAACGTGTATGTCCTTTTGTCAACTTAATGAGGAATGGCCTCGCGATCCTCGGCGCTGCTTTGGAAACAGCAGGAAAACTGATATGCTCTAGTACGGCACCGATAGTCTCGGGAGCAAGAGGGAAGTGGACTTGGCTGAATTAGGATTCTGTGGTGGACCTTATCCTCAAAATGGAACAAGGGAGGTCGTGATGAGCTCAGCGTTTGAACCAAAAGCCCTCAGAGATGCGGTATAGAGCCTCAAGAATAACTCCTCTCATATGTACGGATCTGGGCAGGAACATATTGGACCTGAAATATGATTAATAGGAGGAGCATGTAATTTGCCTCTGAATAAGATGGACCCAACCGTCGTGTCCTGGGATAACAAACGAATCATCTCCCTGGTAAGGGATAGAGTACACTTATCTATGTCGATCGGTTGGCGACTAAACCAGTTGAGCGTGAGTGCGATATCTATGGCCCGAAAGTATCCTTAGTCGACACGTCGATATGAAATGAATGTGATCGGATTAGGCTCTCTTGGATGTCATGGCGTCTGGTAGAACTTTCCATGTTGGTAGAAAAGCTGGTGTGTGAAGTGCATGCAAATGGCTCCGGGAATTGCCTCTTGCCTGCTAGCCATAAAAGAGTCTATGAGCTGCGGATCTGCGTAGTGGAAGATCATAATAGCTTAGCTATCTTGGTCTACAGTACCTCTGTTGGAAATTTAAGCGGTGCATTAGTGGAAGAAGGGTCTTGATGATCGCGGGGGACGAATCTGAAGGGAGATCTCTAGTAGGGCCTTGATTAGGTGGTGAATGGGTCTCTTAGGGCCTAGAATTGGAAGACTCCCTTGGGCCAGAGGTCTGGTCCCTTTTGAAAGGTGGGGCCTTCCGGGTTGGCCTTGGATGTGGAGGAGATGGGGGAGTGGGGCCAACTCTAGTAGCATATCTGCGTGGGGCAGGAGTAGGGATAGTAGGAACTATGGGAAGCAGCAGCCAGTGCCAGCGGCGGCCAGCAAGCATGGCGGGAGCACTCTGGCTGGCGGCAGTGGCGGCGGGTGGGGTCTGCGGCGACGGCGGCGGAGGTAGTGGGTGCGGCGGCGGAGACGGCCTTGACATCGGTCGGGGTTGGACTCGCCGGCGGGGAGAAGCGGCAGGGCTGAAGTTATTGCCACCTCGTGTCTTAACCATGCCTGGGCCGGAGAAGGGAAGGAGATGGAGAGAATGGGAGGAGGAGGAGGTTTTCTTTGCTAAGGAGGAGAAAGGATTTGAAATGAAAATGAAAAGAAAGAGGGGAGGGAGATGGAAGAATGGGGGGAGGAGGAGGTTTTCTTTGCTAAGGAGAAAGGATTTGAAATGAAAATGAAAGAAGGGGGGGGGGTGAGAGTGTTAAATAGATGGGTTAGGGTGGGGTGAAAGGTTTAGCCAACAATGACTATAAATGGTGTTAATCTTTAGGGCTCAAAATTATGGAAAAAATAATGTATTGCACAGAAACGAAAGGTTGCAGAAGACAAAGAGGGAGGAAGGTGAACAGTGCGCACAGGTTGTGAAATTTCGCAACCATGCGAAATTTTGCAAACCTCAAAATTTCAAATCTGATGAATCTTGCCTTACGCATACGCTGTGAAGCAGAGAGCAAAATTCATGAGAATATCTGAATGAAAAGACGAAAAAAACATTGTTAAAGTAAAACTAAAAATAGTTTGTGACAAGAGTAAAACTAGATAGTAATGGATATAGATGACGAGGGTGATGTGATTATCTCTGAAGACCACACCCAACACAAGGAAGTAACCTTTTTGGGTTCATGGGGGTGAAGGAGAATACCACTTGTTTTAATGTCTTTGTCTTTGCATAGGGCTTCAGTCTTTACCCATTGACCTTGAACACTCTGTTGTCCTTAGAATTAAGAAGGTCCACTAATCCATTTAGGTAGACTTGATGGACGATGAATGGACAGGTCCACCTTGACTTGAGCTTGCCCGGAAAGAGGTGGAGCTTGGAGTCATAGAGTAGCACCTGGTCTCCTTGTTTGAAATTCTTACGAGCAATTAGCTGATCATGCCACTTCTTAAGTTTGTCTTTTGCAATTTTTGAGTTGAAGTAGGCATCATTCCTCAGCTCTTCCAGCTCATTGATTTCAAGGAGCCTTTTAAGGCCAGCTCTTTCCCGTGTCGGGTTCGACTTTTATTTTGCACAATGCCTTCTATTCAATTTCCACGGCGGGTGACACCTTGCCATAAACTAAGTGATAAGGGGACATGCCAAGAAGGATGGTTTTGTATGTTGTGCGTATGCCCACAAGAATCCGACAGCGAGAGACCCGGTCCTTTACATTGGAGGCTCACGGCTTTCATCGATATTGTTTTGATTTCTCTATTGGCGAGCTCAACTTGACCATTGGTTTGAGGATGGTAAGGGGTGGCCACTTTGTTTTTTACACCGTACTTAGCTAGGAGGTTCTCAAAAGGCTTGTTGCAGAAGTCTGAACCTCCATCACTAATTATGGCCTTGGGGATCCCAGACTTGGAGAAGATGTTCTCCTTCAAGAACTTCAACACCACCCTATGGTCTGTTGCTCTACAAGGCACTACGTCAACCCATATCGACACATAGTCGGCCCCCACTAAAATGTAAACATATCCAAAGGAAGAAAAGAATGGTCCCATGAAGTTGATGCCCCAAACATCGAACAAATCCTTCCAATATCTGGTTCAGAGGCATCATGTGATGACGAGAGATCTTCCCCAACCTTTGACATTTGTCGCATTCACGGCACATGGTGTGGGCATCCTTGAAAAGTGAAGGCCAATAGAACCCAGATTGTAACACCTTCATGGTAGTTTTCTAGGAAGCAAAATGGCCTCCACATGCATTCTCGTGGCAATGGTCGAGTATCGCTCGCTGTTCTCCTTCAATCATGCATCTTTTGATTATTTGATCAGCATAGTATTTGTACAAGAAGGGTTCTTCCCAATAGTAGGAGTGAATTTTAGCGAAGAAAAACTTCTTGTCTTGTGCCTTCCAATCTGCTGGTAGCTCTCCTGTTGCCCAAAAATTGGCAATGTGGGCATACCATGGGGTATTCTTTACTAGGAGCAGGGATTCCTTAGGAAACTCATCATTGATTGGAGGATTGTGAGTGTTGCGTGCTATTATTAGTCTTGAGAGATGATCTGCAACAACATTATCCACACCCTTTTTATCCTTGATTTGCAGGTTGAACTCTTGGAGCAGGAGAACCCATCTGATAAGCCTAGCCTTGGCATTTTGCTTGGTGAGCAGGTACTTCAAAGCCGAATGATCCATGAAGATGATTATGTCTGACCCAACCAAGTAAGCAGGAAACTTATCTAGAGCATAGACTACTGCCAGCAGCTCCTTCTTTGTGGTGATGTAATTCCTCTGTGCCTCGTTTAATGTTTTGCTTACATAGTAGACCACATAAGGTTTTCGCTATGCTACATAGGCTTGCTCCATTGGTGAGAATTAAAGCTTGCATCGCACATAACCTCAAAAGGTAACTTCCAATTGGAGGCTCTCACTATTGGTGTAGTGGTCAAGTAGGCCTTGAGCTCCTCAAAGCTCTTCTGGCAGTCTTCATCCCAAATGAATTTGGCATCTTTCTCAGTAGCTTATATAGAGGAAACGGCAATTTTGAAAAATCCTTGATGAACCTCCTATAAAAGCCTGCATGCCCTAAGAATTGCCTCACAGTCTTCACATTCGTGGGGGAAGGCAGTTTGGAGATCAGTTCAATTTTCGCCTTATCAACCTCAATCCCTTTGTTGGAAATAATGTGTCCCAGCACAATTCCTTGGTTAACCATAAAATGGAATTTCTCCCAGTTCAGCACCAAGTTCTTCTCGATACACCCATGTAGGACAGTCTCCAAGTTGATCAAGCATTCTTCAAAGCTCCCTCCATAAACTGTAATATCATCCAAGTAGACCTCCATAATGCGCTCCACCAAATCACTGAAGATGCTAAGCATGTTGTGGACCATTACCCAATCCACGGGCCAGCGCGACTCGCTTTTAAATGGAAGGAAAAAATGTGGATTGATTTTGGTGCAATCAGGTCATCGAGAGGAACCAATTTTTCTTCAGATCGCCATACTTTTTGTTGTTATTTTATAAAGGGGAAAACCAAGTGATTCGTGCCACAGTAGGCTGAGCTGAATCAACAAAATTTATATACCTAAGTTCCTCCCTCTTGGCGATCAAAAAACTCACTTCCATGATGCCTTATGGTGAATCTAGGGTCGAACACGGGGATGGGTTTCATCACAGGAATGATTGCATAAGTGTAAAAGGTAAGGCTTTTTGTTTGGACTTTAGTTATTTCAAAAACAATGAGTAATTTTAGTGAATAAGCGTAAAGACTGAGAAAGTGATGTGTGAAAAGGTAACTTTGAAGATTTAGGTCTGCTTGATAATATAAGTGAACAAGTGTCCTCGGGTTTATCCTCGCATTATGACAAGCAACCTATAGTCGAGCCATAGCAGGATCTTTGTTTAACTAGCAAACCCTAACCTAGAATCACTCCTATTTGAGTCTTGGGTAACATGCATCTGACCTTCGGTTTAAAACCGCAACATTCAACATCATTTGAGTGGCTCGTAAAGACCATCTAAAAAACCACCAGTGCATCGCGATAAGTATACCTTTGTATCCTAAAGCATGGTAAGTATTGGCCAAATTAATGACATTAAATGATATTCAACCTAGTTTGAGAAGATGGGAGCCATAAATACGATTGCACGTAGCATTCAGCACATGAGACAACCTGTAGCACCTTACAAGCCAAAGCTATTCTGTATCTTCAAGAAAGAGAGGCAGCTGACATCTCTTGAGTTGTCATCTCAGAGGGGTGTTTGGTAACTAGAAAATAAGAAGAAAGGAGAAGAGAGAAAAGCAAAACCCTAAGCGAAATTTGAATATTTACATAAAAATGAAAATGTGCCCAAAAAGATTTCTCTCCGATTTCTTGCTTAGGGTTACAAAAAACTATAGGGTTTTATATAGGCCACCCATTTATGTGAAACTACGATAAAGCCTAACATTTTGGCTAAAATTAAGATTGAGGGAATGTACACCAAAATGAAGTCGGTTTGCATTAATTACAAAAGTATGACAAGGCAGTGAATTTCGCTAGGCACAAAAATTTCGCTATGTATCGAAAATTTCGCTAGTTAGCGAAAATTTCGCTAGGTAGCGAAATCACCAAGAGATAGCGAATCAGAAAATTTCGCTAGGCATTGGCAATTTAAGCTAGCTAGCTAATTCGCTAATATGGTATTTTAGGTGATAAGCGAAACTGAATTTTTTAAGCTGGAGCGATTAATGAAGCGAAATCCTTGGGTCTGGCGAATTCACAATTCATTGGATTGCGAAATTTCGTATGGATGCGAAAATTTTCGCGATCGACGAAGAGCCACCCATAATCTTAGCGAAATTCCACAGGTGCGTCTTCAACGCATTGCCCTCTTTGCTCCTCTTACGCATTGATTTCCATCACTTTGCCTTCATTCTATCTTTGATTTTGGTATGTTTGATGGGCGACAATTGAGTTCAATCTTCATGGTTCATCATATGTCTCGTGCTCGAACTCCCCAAGAAGTCTGTAAAAATCTGCAAAACAACCAAAAATAACCTCTAAGCGGCATAAGCGATACTAAGAACACCTGAACACTTCAATTGGCATAATTGATATGATTAGTGCGCAAAGCACTCAAACCCTCGATATAGGGCTCAAAAATAGCACTTTTTGGGTACTAATCATACTGACCGAGCGTTGCTAGTCCCTTACTTGATAAAAAAACAAAAGGAGATGCATGCAGTGATTTTCAAAAAGTTTATTATTTTCAAAAAGGTGTATATACAAATAAACAATACCTTTAAACGAAAAATTGACACCAAGTTTGAAAACTTCCATGAAAGAGCCAAAACCATACAAGAACAATTTCAGGTCAATATTGAACAGACTCTTAGCAATTTCTGAAGTCTAATGGTTCTTTGTGTAACGGATCAGACCCGATAAATAGTAAAATTGTCCCTCTGACCTAACTGGCATGGCCTTAAGGCGTTGAACAACCTAGATAAGGATATTTAAGCTCTTCTTTCTTTATTCAACTACAATGTAGGTGCAATGCTTAAATACAGAGCTTCACGAAATCCGATGTGAGGTCCCCGATGACTCCTGACGATTAAAGGTTTGGAGCATCAAGCCAAAAGGATCAAGCGACCACAAACTCTACGGGCTTCTACAGGCTCAGAATGATTTGAAATCAAGCACCTACAAATCGTTAAACTCTACCTATCCACCCATGCTTGAACACTAAATCGATGACTCCCTGACAGGTAAGGCTTAGGGCCTCCCGGGCTTGAGCTTTATCGCATACACCGCGGATGAGTCTTTCGGGTTTCAAGGCAAGGCTTCTGACTTTATTTTTCTTTTTTTTGAAGACTACATTGGTCTTCAAATGTGGAGTAACAAAGCCTATCCTAGGTAGCCAACATGCCTAAGGTCGGCTATCTGAGTGAAAACAACTAATTTGTGACTGTTAAACAATCTGGTGTGCAGTGTGTGAATTAGCTTAAGGGAGAAATGTTCAAGTTGAGCATGCTGGAACTTCAACTGACCAAAAATTATTTCAAACATGGAATTTGTTCTAACATAAAGGTGACAAACATGGTTTCAAATTTCCCATTTAAAGGCAATTCGATTGTTCGGTGAAGCAATTCAGTGTCCCAGTTAAAGCAATTCAATTGTCGATTGAAGACAAAAACAATTACACATAAGATGGAGGCCGCAAAAAAGTATATGCAAAAGATGTGTATATATATCTTGAATAACTTTTGATATAGCCAAAATAGCTAGTACATGCATGCAAAGCTAAACATACAAAAAAATCACTTGCTTGCCTACTATGGCTAATACATGTGAATCCTAATCCAAAATTAGTAGGCGGAGTTGATAAAGGCGTGTATAAATCATAAAAGAAACCTAACCACCCTCCTTCTTTGTGTGGTGGTGGTGAATGTATGTGTATGTCTTTATAATAACACATCAAGATGCGGATCATCTTCTGTGTTGTGGCTCCTACGATCGAACATGGGGAGAAGACCGGTGAGTCATAATCCCTGGCTGCTGACGTGGGTGCCAGGTTGCCTCGATCTGAGGTACATGCATTGTAGTACAGCTACTTGAGCATATAACATCCATCACACCTGCTATCTCTCTCGAGCTGGCGTGAACATACTCAGGTGAATGGTGCGCTGAGTAGGATGGGCCAGGTGTATCTGCTGCGGCCGCGGATGTGGTATGTGGAGGGGGAGATGGAGGGGACATCTGCGGAGCCGGACTCCTCTGTACCTCGGGCTCAGGGGCAGGCATATCGTCTCTGTGGGAGTCCTCGACCACTGATCCCATTTCTCCTCGGTCTATTGTCGGAGAGTGAAAGAATCTGGTATAGTCATCACTCGCTCTATTGTGAGAACCGAGAGGAGCATCTAGCTCTCGGCGTCTCGATCCTCGGCTCCATAGGGTCCCATATGCTTTCGAGGAGCACAGCCTGAGTGATCTCGGCATCGAGCAACGGAAGACTCTCTGCTCGTGCAAGGTCCTTCCGATGGACCTTCTCCTCGAAATGCATCAAGGAGGTCATCACCAGCTCAGAAGGACTGAACCAATATCCCTCCAGGAATCAGGTAAGAGCCTCGAGATGGCTCCTCCTCTTGCACATAATCTTTTATGCTTGAGATCAGGCGGAGTCGGAATAAATGGTCAATCGCGACATCGGCGGGGCGCCTCTGAGAAAAAGTGCGAAGGTCAGTATGGTGTCTGGCCGGTGTCCAGACCATCTCGCTGAGTCGGGTGGAGCTGATCTCTATAACCCTGCGCATTTGGGCGGTATCACGCGGACTAAATGCGATATATCGGCGGCTGCAGTACTCGCGGCGTCGTCGATAAGGCGAAGCTCACGCGGACCATGCACTCCTCGAGATGTCATCAGTGATAAAACTTCTGACACCACTCTCGTGGGTAATATCTTGCCTCGGGGTCATGAAGGTCGAGTGGGAATAATCCTCAATCAACACGCAAGTCCACTAGGCTTGCAGGATCGACCCTCATTGTGGGACGTCGTAGAATGACTCTTGATGAAAGTCTGCGATTGGGCCCAGTACATTTCGGAATGGGGTTCCCGACGAATAACGACCTCCTGATCCTGGAGGCAGGCGACAACTGAGGCGATGATGTAGCCTCTGCGGCCAGATGGCGGTGATGGTGAGGCTAGGAGGAGATGGCTCGCCCCGGGCCGTGTGCGGGCCGCTTGGAGGCGAGACCTCTGGCTCTCCTACGGGGCACGGGTGAGTGGGACTGGGGTCCCGTGGTGTCTGTATCCTCTGAAATCCTGAGGCTCCTCCCGAGTCTTGCCCTCGGGGGCCATTGATGAATCTTGGGCCCGGGCGGAGGCGGGGCCTCTCGCTCGGGGTGTCTTGAATCGGCCGCGTGAAGCGGGATCACTTAAATCTGAACCATATCCCGAAATCTGAATAAAACTGCGGAAAGGAGGCTAAGCTCAGCGGCGATCTTTGTGCACGTGTGCGGTGCTCGACGATTAGAATGACTATAGGCTCGGGTATGACTCGGTACCTGGCCCAAATGCGGGCTCGTCGCCTGTGGTGAAGCTCGGTGGCTTAGTGGCGGTGGCTACGGGCGGCAAGCGGCACGGTGAATGACGAGGGCTCAAGCGTGGTGTGCGCGCCCAGGCCAGTGCGAGAAGCGAGCACGGTGGGCCAAAGGCTCGGCCTCACGTGGTGATGAACCCGAGGGGAATGCCTGGGCTGAGACGGCGCGAGGGCTTCGGCGGGGCAGCTCGGCTGCGGCTCCGGCGAGAGGCGGGAGTGGCTCTAATGGCGTTGGTGGTGGCTTTGGTCACGGCTGCGACGGTGGCAGAGCAGCCGGGGAACCACGGCGGCCGCGAGAGCGGGGATGGCTCGAGAAAGCGACGCGAGTGACGGGGTTTCGCTATGGGAGGAATATGAAGTGATCTAATGGCTGACCCCTCCCGGTTTAAATAGGCTTTGAGCGTGGCAGAAGGGTCCACCTACACCATTTTTAAGCTATTTTAGCGGGTGGCTAACACTGTTTCAGCCATCTGTAATCAAATTTCGTAGTTATATGTGATACTATAAGAAATTAAATTTATAATAAATTATTATATAAAACTATAATTAAAATTTAATACAAAAATACTATAGTATGTACAAAATTACTAAGGTGGAAAAGCTGTTAAGTTTAAATTTTCTAAAAATAAAATAACCAAAAGTATTAAAATTGACTGATTTAAAACAAAAAGCAAAAATGTTGAGCTACCGGTCGGTTTTAAGAACAGGAACGATTCGATTTCAAAACCCACTCGAGGTGAGAGAATGATCTCCTCAACCCTACTTGTGCTTTGAGCCTAACTCCATAGTGTTGGGTGTCGATTGTTGACTTGGTCCTCGGTGATGGATTTGAATTGATCAATTGGCTTGCAGTGGGTGTTGAAGGCAGGACCATATCTCTTCATCTCCTTGGCTGCCTATTCCTTGCAATTCCTGGACACTTTGTTTTCCTGCATGCTGACCATTTGAAACAACTTCATCAGAAATTTGATTTTCATTTTCTAGAAGTTTATGTTTGTTGTTCAAATGAAATATGTTCAACTCGAGTCATGTTACCAAAGGTAAGTTGCATGGCTCCGATTCGGCAGTTGATGATTGCATTGTTTTGTGCCATAAATGGTCTTCCCTAAGATGATTGGTACATGATTGAGTTCACTTGCTATTGGCTCGGTGTCGAAGCACCACAAAATCTTTGGGTAGTAGGATTTGTCGATCTTTACCAAGACATCCTCAATTATCCCTTAGGAGTTTTTGCGTCTATCGACCCGATGATAGTGTGATGTTGGTAGGTTTAAGTTCCCTTTGAAGCCTATACTTTGCGTACGAGAATGCAGTGGGTTCACACTAGCTCCCAAATCAAGCAACATCTGAGTTCCCACCAATATTGGCGGAAATTGTGGGAGATCCTTTGGATCCTTGTGTTGGGGCGGATTCTTACTTTGGATTATGGCGCGACTTGTTCAGTAAAAATGCCTTTTTCTCGATGCACACAATCCGCCTGGAATTGTCACAAGATCTTTCAAAATTTTGCATGGCGGAGACTTGTTTGATTATGTCCAAAAGAGTATGTTGACCTTCACGTCTTAGGACTAAGATACACACTTTCTTTGAGATGCCTTCTTCTTGCTTCTAAGTGCACCAGTGGAAATGGAGGTGGCACTCCAGTGCTTCATTAGATCTCTTTCAGGAAAATGTGTTATATGACTCAATTCTTCTCTGAGTTCTGGTTTCTTCAGCCAGGTTTAGGCATGGGCTGATTAACCTCTTTTCCACTCCTCGGGGTGATTCTGACCTTCCTCATCCATTCTGGTGTTGGATGATCCTGCCTCATGGATTCCTTTGGGTTTAGCCTTTGTTTGGGAAGGGAACCTTCCTGCTCTTCCTCAGCAACTTGTTGATCTTGGTGATTGAATCTTGTAGAATATCAATTTTACAGTTGGGTTGCTCTCTAATACCTATCCTATTCTCTTGTTCAATGTACTCTCTGATATCAATCCTTTGTGCCGAGTTGCACATTAATTCCTTTGCTCTTCCGAGTTGCTTACCACCTTACTTTCGAATTTAAAATGGCTTGTTACGGGGGTAAGGGATGGTGGTGGTTGTCAGTTTGAAGTGGGAACCAAGCGTGGTTTGGCACCTAGGGGTACATAGGCAGGGGGGTTGGGTTTCGGGAAAGGTTGATGATTCACTCAATTGGAATTGTAGGTATTTCCATATGGGGCATTGGGTTGTGGTGGCCTCATTGTCTACGATGTTGCACATTCGACATCAAATCGCTCGCTGAAGGGGCCATAGGACACTGTTCTATTGGATGTACAGAGGATTGGAAATTGGTGTAGGGATTGGCTTGTGCGGGGATTTTGATCCCACTTTGCACGCACTTCATGGAGCCTTTTTCCTTCAGAAACCTCCACTTTCCTAGCTAAGGTTGAAATTCTAGCTTTCATTTTCTAATCCTCTGTGGTCATCACAAATCCCTCCCCAAGTTTAATTGAGAGACCTCATTGTTTCCATTTCCCTAGGGTTTGGCTCATCGACCTAGAGTTTGACCATAATTTAAAGAAATCCATGGCCGTCGGGATGTACTTAGAAAGTCTCCTCACACATGGTTTAGTGCCTCATGTGGGAGACAGTACCACCATAGAAATGGTTTACCGGCATCCATATCAAACCCGTGATGAGGGCATGCGCGATGGACTCACGTAAATCTTTCCAAACAACGATAAAACCTCTCTACGCCATCTTGAAATTTGCAAAGGTATAAATTTGTCTTTTCAAATTATTGGTCTTATGAGCAGCGAAGAACTTCTTCGAGGAATTACGCAATTCGGCCCCAATTTCTAATGGTTACAGGCCTCGATGAGTTTAACCTTGTCTCTTTAGGGTTAGTGGAAATGCTTTCCTTAAAAGCAAATCCATGTCCGTCATTCCTTCCTTAAAGTAATTGCATACTTCATCAAAATCCTAATATGAGTGTATGGATTTTTCATTTTCCATACCATGGTATGTGGGGAGTAGAGGTGCAGTAGGGCCTCGCTGCTGCTTCTTGAGTGATCAGGAAGGGCAACTCTAGGAAGGTGGATGTGGTCCTCATGGTTCTATAGGAGTTGGATTCATTGGGGGACGCTAGCACGACTCTGCTGTTCAACCGAGCGAGGATCCATGGTATGCGTATTGCCCGACTTCCTTTGCTTTGGTCAATTTGTGTCTTGATTCTCTGCGATCTACTGAAGTGTCATCCTTTGGAGCATAAACACCTGTTACAAATTGTAAGAGACAACAAGCACCGACAAAACTTATGAAAAGATTAGGGTTAGCTAAATAAAAGCGGCTGTAGTAAGAAAACAACAGTGAGATTCTTGCCAGAAAGTGATGAAAACTTGCGATTCTTTGGCGGAGTTACAAAAGAGTTAAAAAGGTTACCTTCACTTGTAATGAGGATTACAAATACACTTCAACTTATCAAACGTAGTTTGGCACCATCCGACAGCCATTGGTCGTGCCACGGTAGGCTGAGCTGAGATCAGCAAGGAATTTATATACTAAGTTCCTCCCTACTAGTAGTCAAGCTCTTTGCTTGGTATAGTGAATCTGGTCGAACACGGGGATGGGTTTTCATCCCCAGAATGATTTGCATAAGTGTAAAAAGGTAAGGCTTTTTGTTTGGACTTGCTGGATTGTTTCAAAAGCAGTGAAGTAGTTTGGCTTGAATAGCTATGGGCGAAAGTGATGTGTGAAAGTAACTGAAAAATTTAGTCACTAACTTGATAATATAGGGCAAGCAGATGTCATAGGGTTTTATCCTCGCGTGCGACAAGCAACCTATAGTCAGCCATAACAGGATCTTTGTTTAACTTCATGAGCCCTATACTAGAATCACTCCTATTTGAGTCAACACGGGTAACATGCATCTCAGCCCCTTTTCGTTTAAAACCCTAACATTCCAACATCATTTCGTTGGCTCGTAAGACCATCTAAAACCCTGATGAATCTAGCAATAAGTATACCTTGGTCCTAAAGCATGGTAAGTGTGGCGAGTGTGACATTAAATGATATTCAACCTAGTTTGAAGATGGGAGCCATAAATAATTTTGTGGCATTCGCATGAGGACAGCACATGGCGCCCCCTATGTGTGCCTTCCTCCAAAGAAAAGAGGCTTAGCCAAGCATCTCTTGAGTTGTCATCCTCAGAGGGTGTTTGGTAGCATAGAAAATAAGAAAGGAGAAGAGAAAGAAAAACTGCTTGGCTGCGAAAGATATTTACATAAAAATGAAAATGTGCCCAAAGATTTCTCTCAATTTCTTGTAGGTTACAAAAACTATGAGTTTATATGACACCCATTTGTTCTGATAAAGCCTAACATTTTGGCTAAAATTAGGAGACGAGGAGTAATACACCAAAATGATGGTTTATTAATTACAAAGTATGACAAGGCGTGAATTTATTCGGCACAAAATTTCGCTATGTAGTTTCGCTAGTTAATGAAAATTTCACTAGGTAAGCGAAATCACCAAGAAGATAAGCGAAATCGAGAAAATTTATTTAGGCATTGGCAATTTAAGCTAGCTAAGCGAAATTTGCTAACTAGCGAGGAATTTTTAGGTAATCAGCAGCCGGATTTTTAAGCTGAGGCAGTGTGAAGCGAAATCCTTAGGTCTGGCAGAAAATTCACAATTTAAGCTGGGATTACTTCGAAAATTTTAAGTATGATTGCGAAATTTTAGCGATCGTAAAATTTAAGCAATCTTAGCGAAATTCACTGGAGTCTTGATCACTTGCATTGTTGCCCTCTTATATACGCATTATTCCATCACTTTGCCTCCATTCTATCTTTGATTTTTAGTATGTTTTGATGCTGACAATTGAGTTCAATCTTACTTGGTTCATCATATATATGATATGAATAAATGCAAACACAAAAAAACAACCAAAAATAACCTACAGCGACATAAAAGCATTTTCAGAACTGCAGACACTTCAATTGGCATAATTGATATGATTAGTGTAAGCACTCAAAACCTATACAATGTAGGGCTCCAAAAATAGCACTTTGGGTACTAATCACCCAAGTAAGAAACAAAAACCCCGGTAGACTCAGGTATGAAAAAAGCGGTCTGCTTGAAAACTAGATTTGCAGTTAGAGTGGGTCCTCTCTCGAGGAAGGTACCTGCTATGGCGGTAGCACCTCAGAGCCGAACTGGTCTCTACTAGTGAATTGAATAACAGGAGCATATGGGTCCGCAGATCAGGATAGTCTCCTAGGCTACAGCACACAGCTTGGATCGAACAACCTGGTGGTATCTAGCATGCTTAAAAACACTCAACCAAAAGGGCCAAAACGGCGCGATACTGTGGTCCACGGCCACGAGCTACATCAAGAGTTAGCCAAAAAAACATAGCAAGCATGCATGACACCCAAACAAAAGGCATCTATGTGAAATTCATTACCCCACATTAAAGCACATGCAGCAATGGTCCTAGCCCAGCCCATTGCGTAAGAGGTAGTAAAAAAAAAACTCAAATGCATCACAAATGTCCAAAATCCAAACACCATGCGCATATGAATACAAATACCGGCGCTAGCGCATGTATCCAGGGTCCCTAACCATGCACAAGCAAGAATAGGTAGAATTTTTAAAATATGCATCTGTCATCTTTGCGACAAATCCAGTGTATTGGATCCCATACCCGAAAAGAAAGGAAGCGGGAGTGAAAGGAGGTAAAGTGGTTTCTTACTTTAGCACATATTCCTTAAAATCTAGTAAACCATGCCTAAAATCCCACATTGCTCACTACCCCACTTTGTTCAGCCAAAACTGAACTTAGACCTAAAGTCAGCTGCGGATTCCTTGAGCGATAAGATTTTACATATGGGCCTAAGGTGAAACATACTAAAATATGGGGCTGCCCATGAAACGTGCTGCGCAACGGTTGAATCGGTTTTCATATCAAACGATTGAAAAATTCTGAATCTTTGTCAAAACATCCTTCACAGACTCAGAATCTAATAAAATAGGCGGTACAATTCGACTCAGAATGACGAAGCTTGATACAAACAAAGCGAAATTACCTAAAGTGCCGTTCAGGAAAACCTAACCCGATGAACCGGCTGGTTAGTTTCCAAACCAGTCGAGATGGTTGAAAAGATTTCAAACTTTCAGAACCAGCTGCCTTAGAAGTCAGAATTCAAAAGATAAGCGGAGTACAATTGAGCTCGAATGACGGAGAACCAACACAAGCGAAGCAAACTACCCAAACTACCATTCCAGCAAACTAAATTCAATAGACCGGCTAATCTGGTTCTCAACCAGTTCAGACGGTTGAGAAGAGGCTCTAAAATTTGTCAGACCCTTCCTCAAGGAGTAATAAATCAACAAAACAAACCAAGTATAAAACCAACTCCGAATGACTGAAGCAGAGCACAAGCAGCGCAGGCCAATCTTTTGTTTCGTGAACTGAATTCGATGGCAGAGCTAATCTGGTTTCCCAACCAGTTCATCCGGTTGAAAGAGCCTCAAAATTTTCACCAACCTTCCTCAAGGAGTCAGAAAAACAAAAAAAACAAAAATAGTAAGAAAACCAACTCCAAATGACTGAGAGACCGAGCTAAGCCGGCGCCCAGGCCAGACTCTTTGTTTCAGCGAACTGAATTCGTGGAACCATTCTAATCTGGTTCCCAGCCAGTTCATCCGGTTCTCGAGAGGCTCTCAAAATTTCAGAACCCTCCTAAAATAGTCAGGAATCTAAAAGATAAATGGTGATTGATTCTCAGCTCCGGATGACGAGAACCAGCAAAACAAACCCAAACTCCCAAACTGCCATTCCTATGACCTAACCTAATGAACCGACTAATCCTGGTTTCCCAACCCCGAGTCCATACCATTGAGAGAGGCTCTCAAGAATTTATTAAAGCTTCCTAAAAGAGTCAGAATCTAAAAAAATAAGCAGTGATCGATTCTCAGCTCGGATGAGTGAGGAACCCAGCAAAACAAACCAAACTCCCCAAACTGCCATTCCTTGAAACCTAACCTAATGAGAGGCAAACTAATCTGGTTTCCAACCAGTCCATACCATTGAAGGCTCTCAAATTTGTCAGAAACTTCTTAAAAGAGTTGAGGAATCTAAAAAATAAACAGTGATCGATTCTCAGCTCGGATGAGTGAGAACCAACCAAAAATAATCCCAAACTACCCAAACTGCCCAGCAGAAACTGTTGAAGCAGAGCTTTCCCGCGTATGAGGCGTGGCAAACCAAATAGTTGAGGAGAAACCTCAAATTTGATCAGAATGTCTATTAAAGAATATAGTGGAGCCGAGAATATATCTTACCTCTTCCTGACACAGAAAAGAAACCAAGCTAAGCATCAGCCAGAATCGGCAAGCGTGCGTTTGAGCCGAGAAAAATGTCCCTTCAGTCCCTTCCACTTTGATCTTTCTCCTTTTATGCGATTCTCACCTCGGCACATCTGAACCTACCTGGTGTTTTCCACCTTCAAGCTTTGGAAGGGCTGTCAGTCTTGGAAACGCTTCCCCGTGCTCCTCTGTATTTCCCATGCAAAGTGAATCTCTTAAGATTTCGGCTTGCTTCTATAAGTATCCACATGGATTCATGGTGGGCTGCATGTAACAATCCAAGGCCCAAAATGGACCCACAATGCCCATGGTCAAACTTGAGCTTATGGGCCGACCTATCGATTTGGGCTCGAAATCACAAAAAAACAGCGCTCACCACAAGCTAGCGATAAATGGATTTGAACCAGTGCAACTTGATCCAGGTTGAGAAAATTATGAAACTTGATATAATGTTTGCGAAAGAATAATGGGTAACAAAAAAGCGGTGCACCATTCCAAGTGGGATGAGGAGATATGATCGAAACAAGGAGGAGTGCTCACCAAAATCACCCCAAAACAGTCTTGTATACGTATTGATGAGACAGTCAAACAGATTAGTCAAACGGTTGGCCAAAAATTGTGAGAATTTTAACAAAAACATATGGCAAATAAAAGTCCAACAAAACAAACGATGAACAATTCTGAGTTGGATAAGGGAATATAGTCTAAAAACAAAACTCAAATTATCTGAATTTGACATACTCTAATAAACTTTGATTGGCTAAAACCTCGAGGGCCCCACTTGCTTCCTATAGCATGATGCCAATAACTAAAAAAATAAGCCATGATGACACTCTAAGAGTAGACTAGATATGCACTCAACGGACCACACATACAAGCCCACCAGAGGCTCGAAATGAGACCTAAACCTAAAAATTTAATGATTGTTATAGGAAGCGATGGGTGAGTGGCTATAGGATTAAATGCAAGTGTTGAGGGACAAATTTGAGGGTCTACAAATATGCCCTTCTTCAGTAGAGTGAATGAACGAGTGAATCGTGGGTGCGAAGTTCAAGCGATGCAAGAGTGAAATGGTTCTATTTGAAGAACCAAGATGACTTGACAATTTGTCCCTTACTTAGCGTCACGAGAGACTAATGGAGCAGAGTCACTCCGATTGAAGGACTTAAAGAAAACTGGGCATAATGCTTTGTGAAGATGAGTGATCAGAGACTCAATGCGAAGATAAGTGAAATCCGGGCGATCTTGGGAAAGGTGGGATCGGGATAGTCTTAGGAAGGTAAAATCTAGGGTTGATCTGCAGGAAAAGGTAGGATCAGACGATCTGGGAAATGGGATCGAATGAGTGCCGGAAGAATGTGGGATGCGGGCGGTATCGGGAAGGTAACATACGGGTGAGTCTGCAGGAAGGTGGGATCGGGCGAGTCTTTTGGAGTGTGGGATGGGCGAGTGCAGTGTGGGATGCGGGCGGTGCCCGAGTGTGGGATCAGGGCTAGTGCTTGGGAAGGTAACATCGGGTTGAGTCTGGGAAAGGTGGGATCAGGGCAAGTATCGGAGAGGTCAAATCAGGGTGATGGGAAGGGTATAGATCAGGGGTGATGCGGGATGTGGGATGCAGGAGTGCAGGAAATGTGGGATCCGATGATCTTGGAAAGGTAACATCACAGTTAGTCTGGGAAAGGTAGGATCGGTAGTCACTGGAAATGTGGGATGCGGGCGAGTACGAAATGTGGGATGCGGCGAGTGCCGGAAAGGTAGGATCAGGCGAGTCTTTTGGAAATGTGGGATCTGGGCGATACCGAATGTGGGATCTGGCGAGTACCAAAATGTGGGATCGGGCGAGTACGAAAAATGTGGGATGGGGCAGTCTTAGGAAGGTAACATCAAATTGGTACCGAGAAAAGGTAGGATCGGTGAGTGCGGATGTGGGATCTGAGGCGAGTACAGAAATGTGGGATGCGGGGCGAGTACCGAAATGTGGGATCGGGCTGATCTAGGGAAGGTGTGTATCAGGGTAGTGCAGAAAGGTAGGATCCGGATGAGTATCAGGAGAAGGTAAAATCTCTGGGTGGATCTGGGAAAAAAAAGAAATGCGGGTGAGTACCGGAGAAGGCCGGGATGAATCTGGGAGAAGGATCGGAGAAGGGTTGGGAATCCCAGAGCAAGTCTTAGGAGAACCACGGATTAAAAAGGGATAGGGGATGCAAAACTAGGCTACAGACGAACTAAAGGCGAATGGGGATGACCTAAAGCAGAGCCTAGAGCATAATGGGGAAACTTAGGATGCTTAGTTGAGATCTTGACCTTGATGACGAAGGGTATGCCCAGGTGTGACGTCGAGAAAGTGCCCGCAATAGTGATAAGCGAGAAACCAAGAACCCAATAACAAGAGACGAAAATAAGGGGGTATGCCCTTGTAGGACAATCTCTCAAATGTGACCAAGGGTGAAGAAGAAAGGGAGGTTATGCCTCGGTCTAGGAATTATCAACGCCATGTCAAAATCTCATAGCTTGCTGCATGCGATCGAAGTCGGCGAAAACATCATGATCACTCATTCGTGAAAAAATCATCCATTCCATTCCATAAAACTAATATAGGGTATGCCCCGGTGTACTGCACATCGATATGCAAGTGCCTTGATGAAAAAAACTCACGAAATAAATTTACGAAAGACAATCGTCCCGAACAAAGCGAAACAGAGACAACATATGGGGTGTGTGCGGTGTGCACCCTATTGAGTTAATGAATATGGCGAATCTTACCCTAAGTGCCTTTAGAAGCACTATTTGTATGAAAACCAGTACATTATGTAGAGTACCTCAAACTTTGATGCCAAAAACATCTCTACAAATGAATAGGTGCCAGTGTACATGCGTGCGAGCCAATGCAAACATGAAAAGATAGGGTATACTTACCAGTGTACTGCTCGATGTCTAGTGCCTCGATGAAAAAACTCTGAAATAAATTTATGAAGAACCAATCGTCTGAACAAGCGAACAAGACAACATATGGGGTGTGTGCGGTGTGCACCCTATTGAGATCAATGAATATGAAGCGAATCTTACCCTAAGCTGGCCTTTAGAAGCACTCTGATGTATGAAGAAACCCAACTGTATGTGGAGCACACTCAAACTTTGATGCCAAAACATCTCTAGGCGAAATGGGCTGCTAGTGTACATGCGTACGAGCCAATGCCAACATGAAAGGATAGGGGTATGCCCCAGTGTGAACGTGTCAAAGCATTAAGCTAATGGGCTATCCATGGTCCCGACTCTCTGTATCATCTATATCTGATCATGGACCTGAGGCAAGCAAACTAAATGGAGAAGCAATATGTGACCCTCAATACTTCCCAAGAACAGAGACCTGTCGACATCCTGTACTCAATCAGTAGATAGAACCTGTCCCTATAAAATGCTTCGAAGCAAACACGAGATCTCATGGTCTCGGGTGGTACGACTCGGGCCAAATAATGACCGGGGGTGAAGAGTGAATGACATGATGAAACAAAGGCCCCGAATGCCAGTAAATCTTGCGAGCCATATACAACATGTGTCAAATATCAAAGGATCGTGAGCAAGGCGACTCAACCAACATCAGGAATGAACAATGTGAAATGACAAGTGGAAGTGCACCAAAGGACACATCTCTTAAAATGACTTGATGATCAATAAGAGTAGAGAAGACTGAAAGTGATAGAAACTGATGAATGGATAAAGAAAAAAAGGAAGAAACAAAATTTGGGATACAAATGTGGCAATGTGTGACAACTGACAAACATTTCATCCCCAAGAGCGTCGAGTCAAAGCAAGTCGGTATAAGATGGGAGTGGTGATGCGGGTAATGATCCGGGGACCTAGTGTGACGACCCAAACCTCATACCCGATGTGTTGCCCCGAATCCATGGAGAAAGATGCGCCTGATGCTTTCTTTCGGCCCTCGGAAGGAATAATAAATCTCCTCAACCCTAAATGAGTAACGAATATCCAAATAAACACACTTTTTTTCTTTTTTTGTTTTGTTTTGTTTTCTTTTTTTGTTTTTATTTTTGTTTTTGTTTTGTTTTGTTTTTATTTTGTTTTTTTTTTTTTTTTTGCGTCGAACCTTGAAATAGGTCGAGATGCCATGCTAACAATCGACCGAGAAAGAACCTCAAACCTTTAGCCCCGAATGGTCCCTCGATCTAGAATCCGGATCAAAACCTATGGCGAATGAAGGGTGTGACAAACCTGGCCCGGTAGCTGCAGGATGAGAGCATGTCGATCATCATACAAAGGAGATAAAAACTAGACTCAGATAGATGGTATGAAGATGCCAAATAGAGAAGAAAGAAACAAGCGATGATGCGAAGAACAAACGAAGAATGTCACAATGCTCATAATGCTCACATATCCAAATAATAAATGAAAAGTGCACAGGGGCAGGTCCCCAACCTAGGTCAGAAAAAGTATGCAAGGCTAAATGAAAGAATAGGCCATAATAAACCGCGTGAGGCTCAAATTTCTAGCAATAGGATATATCAATGTATGGGTGTGTAATAGGGAATATGGCTACTCAAAATGATGGCCACCCATCCTCTAACCATGATCTCAAGCGTAAAACCTCTTCAGCTGATCCACATTGGTAGCTCTGTAGGCGATTCCGTCTAAGTCTGTCGACCCGAGTTTTTGCTCCTCTTAGGTCAGTCTCGGATGACATAAGGCCAGAGCTCAATTCGGTCTAAACTTTCCTCTAGGTCGTTGATCAATCTGGAGGACCTTCAAGACTAAGTCGCCTTTTTGAAACTTCCTAGGCTTGACCCTTTTTCCAAATGCCTGAGTCATTTTTTTTCTCTCGATAGGCACGAACATGATTCTTTGCCCTCAATCCTCTCATCCAAGGTTGAGGCAGTCATAACGAGGGCGAACCCCTGGAGTCTAGGATATCTGATGCTCTAATGCTACTCTTAAGGATCCCATCTCAATTTCAACGAGAGCGACCATTTGCCTCCATGCCATATACTGAAAAGAATAAAATTCTGAATGGTGAAATCAGAAAGATGTGATATTACGATGCGAAAGGAGCTTCTCGACCAGTGATCACAGAAGTCTCGACCATCTTTCTCGGAAATCCTCTTGATATTCTTATTGGCGGCCTCAGGCCCCTTGCAGTTAGTCACGTGGCCTATATATGCGGATGATCGATGATCTTGAGAATACCATACTCTTGGACCGGTGTGTCCACTTAGCCTCACAATCGTTCCTCTGTCTGAGTCAACTCTGGGGACCCATGTCGATAGATAATGTGCGATCGATGAATTTGGCCACTCGGCGCATTTGTCGATCGGCGTAAGTAGCTTCCACCCGGCCAATTGAAATAATCAATAGCCACGGGGATGTACTCATGTCCACTAGAAGACTTGGGTGAGATCTTCCCCTGATGTCTCGATACCCATCTTGAAAGCGGCCAAGGGGATGTAAGTGCATGCAACTCGAAGGTGTGCGTGTATCAAGTCTGTGCATTTGACACTTTCGAGACATCTGTACTAAGCGGCAACAATCTGTCTCTATAGTCAACCAAAGTAACCAGTCACCATGATCTTGCGAATATGTGGCCTCCCATGTGTGGGCCACGGACTCGGCACATGAACCTCTCATTACTCGGGTTGCAGAGAGATGCGGTCCGGACATAATATGCAGGCCATCGGGTGATCTCTATAAAGGAGCATCCCCTTGAAATATAGGCTATTTGGCCCGAAATGTCTCAATGCTCTTTTATCCTTAGGTGTGGTACATTTGGGGAATTAAACGCCACATAATGACGATAAATATCCTTGATACCATGGTAGCTCCTCCTGATTTCAATATCTCCAATCAAACAACGATGGCGGGTGCGAACTGGTCTCGATCATCAATGGTCGCATAGTCACTCATGATCTCGACCCACGAAGCTAAGGTGGCTCCCAATGCATCAGCAAAGGCGATTCTACGCCCTAGAGCGATCTTGTATATCTTAACTCATCAAATCTAGCGACAGTAGGTCTAAGTAAGCATGGTAGGGCTTGACTTCTCATCTTGAGTCCTCCGGATACCTTGGTCTGCTGTATAACTAAATGGAATCGTGGATCTCCAGTCTAATGCCAGATCGGCCTTGATCCTCTAGGCGTAATGCAAGCCTCATACTCAACTATATTGTTGTCGGCCGGTGATGATCGAGAAAATACTAATTTAAGCGTGCGGGATATCGATCTGTGTGGTGATCTCGATAAGATACCAATACCACACCCGGACAGTTAGTGGCTGCCAGTACAATTGTCATCCTATATCACAAAGTCCATTCAAAACCCATTGCTGTCAGGAAAATCATCGTCATCGATCTATATCATCGGATCTCTTGGGAAAGAAGCCAAATAGTCTGCAACAATGCTTCCCTTTCTGGAGTTATGTAACCACCTCTTTTGAATATCAAACTCACGTCAATAGAACCCGACCATCTCGTAGGCCTGCCGGTCGAGCGAATTCGGTGGGCAAATATCTCAATGGATCCAATGCTGAGACCAAAGTGCGAATACTCTGTCACATAGTGCCTAAGTCTTCGGTGGCTGAACCAGCCAGCGGCGCTCAAAATGCAAGGTATTTGCACTCGTATTCCGGTATCCTCTTACTTAGATAATAAATGGCTCGCTCCTTTCTTTGAATCATCGGTGAATAACGCATCAAGCTGTATATCGGCCCGACAAATATAGACGAGGGCCGCCGTGTGGGAGGCACTAAATGCAGGGAGAAAGTAAACACTCCTTAATCTTCTAGAAATACGCTGGCAATCATCATTCAAACGTAGGTTGGTTCTTCCTCGAGAGAAAACCCGAAAGATAGGCTCGCATATGTATGCAGGTAGTCTATGAAACGGCGTGTATTGTAGTTTGCCTAAAAGCCTCTGATCTCTTTCTCGGTCTTGATGGCTTTCTAAAATAGCCTTGGTCTTTTTGGATCAACCTCTATCACCAGCGCTCAGTAACAATGTGATATGTTCAGGTTACCCCCAGGTGCACTTCTTGGGATTGATCTCAATCTGAGATTGTCCCGATCCTCTCAAAGAATCTCGTAAAGAAATTTGCTAAGTGATGCGCCTGCCTTGGGATTTCAGTATCATGTCATCCCGCATACCTTAACATCATATACATCCACATCATGGAATAGAGTAGTAGCGGCCCTCGATGGGTGCCTGCATTTCAACCCCGATAATAACAGTAACATCAGTGCCCCATTGATGATGAAAGAAGTCTTCTCCCATCCTCTGGAGCCATGAAAATCTGATTATAACGGAAAACCCATCCATGAAGAATGACATAGGGTGCCTGCTGATCTTATCAACTAACATATCGATGTGTGGGAGGAAAATCATCCTTAGAAATTTGGCCTTATTCAAATCTCGAGTCGACACAAACTCTAACCTTGCCATCCTTTTTTAGGAACGGGGGGCGACGTGCCAGCCATTCGGGATGCTCGACCCTTTGACCGAGAAGCCAGCACGAAGTTGCCCAGTTTCTTCCTTAACACACGGACTCGAGTGAGGGGTGTAGCCTCTGAGCTGCCGCTAGCGGCCTATGGCAGCCGGGAAATAGGCGGTGATCTTTGAACTATAGTAGGGTCAGGCACGGCATGTCCTCATCGACCATTACAAACACATCCCGAGTATGACTGACGGGTTGATCGATTCTTTCTTCTCCGCGCCCGGGAGGCTAGGGAAGAGCGATCCTAATCCTCTCTGGGTTGATGCGATTTTTGAAAATCTATCCCTCGACCTCTGTGCTATCAGCAGTGTAACTCACGTCTCTGTATCATAATTAGATTATGACCATACAGTGGGTCATACAGTGTCCTCCCCATATCATTAACATCATTATACATAGTAACTCTGAGATTTGGTGGTGTAATCGAAGGAAAATCTTTGTGACCTGACGAATACTCGAAAATACTCATGTCATTATTACCATCGAAATGTCATCCGCGGGTGTGAGCCAGGACATAGTCATCGAAAGAAGTTGGGTCCGCAGTCGGACGCTCCTCATGAATGATATCATGAGTGTCTCGGTAGCAACAAGCCCATCATCATCAAACTCAAGCATAGAAATTCCAAACACATCAAAGCGATCGAGGCCACGGTGGAAACATCGAGAATGCGGCCGGTCTGAGTCATGTCCATTGTGTCGTGTAAGCGTCATAAAGTGTCCATGACATCGGGAATCAATCATAGAAACTCCGAACATGTCAAGCGAGAATGGGGCCCGCATTGGGGCTGTATCAAAGGAAGCGACCGGTCAGATCATGTCCACGTCAGTCCCGTGTAGGTGGCAGAAGAGTAAACCATTAGTTCATCCCCCCACCGTCTTAGTGATCTGGTCAGGATCATCCTGGAAACTTTGTGGAAATACTAACTCATCTGGGTGATTGAAGTTTGTATCGACCATATCAGAGTAGCCAGTGAATCTCATTCAATAATCACAATCCTAGGGCATGCTGAATGCCCTGAATCTCAGCCATATTTGAAACATGGTCAACTCCCCCTGTGTGGGGTGCATACTCGTCCTGCGGCAAAATAGTCAATGACTAAAAGTGTATGGGGGAATGTCGAATGAATGCAGACATGCGAGCTCTCACTCTCTCTTTACGAAGTCGTGCCATGTGTCGCGCATCATCATACGTTGGGGATGTAACCCTGACCAATAAGATATGTCATGGTCGGCGTAATAGTAAACCGTGCGGCCCTACGCGCGACCCGATCGGAAACCCGGGCATATAAGACACCTCTCATCATGCTAAGCACCAAAGTGCTCTTTGTCTTGGTCGAATGACATGGGTACCATGTCCTGCGGTCATCCCATACAGGCTAACCTTTGAACCGTCGAATGCAAACCCGATTGAATGTAGGTCATCCTCATTGTGGCTGATCATATGCCCAGTTGAAAGATGTCTTATCTCTATCGGCCCATCGTGATATCGCCCCTCATATGAACTTCACCTTGATGAAGGGAAGATGGTATAACACCGACCTCATGAATCGAGCGACGAAGTAGGTTAAAGGATGATTGGATCCTCCGAGAGCACGAAAGAGTATGGGTATATGACGGACCAATCATGACATATTGTCTGAGTGCCTTGCTTCATCCTACGTCCATCCCATAGCTTTGTGATGCTGTGGATGGCCCAAAATCGGATGGCGAAAATCCTAAAGCAATAGCAGTAACCAGTGGACAAGCGTTTAGGGGCGGAGGCTTGGATTGTCAGCAAGGCCCGTGGCACCCTTCATTTGAACAAGCAACATCAATGAATAAAGGGGCGAACGCTGGCTTAATCCCTCGGGTGGTAAATCATTGTCGGAAAATGTTATGCATGGCCACATCCGGCACGGTAGAAGATGGATCGGAGTCCTCGGGGTGGTAGTAGTGTCGCTCAGTCGACTAAGACACGATCAGCATCTCTATGTGTGTTGGATGAGACCCGATAAGCTCCCAGGAATGTAGATGCGGGCTGAGTGGTGCGCGGTGACGTAAATTTCATCATCTTCCCTCTGAATCTCATCTCTAGCATCAATGCCAGCAAAAGGTCTATCAACAGGTGGGGGCTGAGCTACCCTCCCACTCCTTGTAACAATCTGAACATCTCTATGTATTGGCCCATACCCCTCCGGGAATAGAATGAAAGGTGTGTGGAAGGAACATGTTCTGAGTATCTTAGGCGATATTCTTCAATAAATGGGGAACATCATCTCAGAGTCAATCTAAATGAATTTGGAGACACTTGACCACAGGTATATACACTAAACTCACAGGTTTGCCTCTATTGATTGAGGAGCCTCTCCATCCCATCCATCCTTGAATATCTCTCTCTGAATACTCAATCAAATGTACCCAGGGGTAGAGTGCGACTCTAGTGTCATGAGTGGAGTGAGTGCATGATCGCGGAAGGACGCCCTAAATCAATTGAGCCTTGATCGATCAAGTCTGAATAACATGCTTCGGTGCGGCCTGATTTTAAATATCATGACCCGACTCTTTGATGATAAGCACGGTGAAGATCTGTCACAGAATCAAGTGGGGTAGAGAGCGTAGTGAAGTGCAGGTGGTAGTGGAACAATCAAACCCCCTTCAACAAATCTTTAAAATGCTCGGCTCAGTGGCATCTCGAGTTGTGTAAACTGCCTAGCCAGCCTCGGTGGAGGCAGTGCTCTATCTTCAGCGATGATGCGCACAAGTAGCCTGCGAGGTGCTGTCGCCAGCATATACGGTGTGGTGGTAGATGTAGAAATGAAGCTGCTTAGGCCTGAAGGTAAGCTAGTGCATGCGGCCCCATACATCATGCGGTAGGAGTGTCGAAAACTATCTACGAAAGCGGAGGGTGACGTGGGGACTGTGTCTGTCATGCCCGATGGCACCAACATCGATCGTGCCCAGATTGCCACCCTGAATCAGATCCGCTCGCAATCCTGAACTGCCTCCTCTGACCGGGATCTACGGTGTAATGATCCAATTACATGCAGTAGGAAGCCCGCGAGATGTATGACGAGGCAGAAGGCCTACGCCATAATCATGCGTCTGATCGTGTGCGGGGGTCTATCTATAATTTGTGCTATCTTCTCCCTCCATCGGGAGATAAGTAAATGTGACTCATCGGCCTGCGCGAGAGACTCTGACTCTCTCGGGATGTCCTACGGTGTTAAAGAATCTTTGTCACGATAAACTCTTGTCCCAAATCAGCCCGTGTCCTCGCCTTCGAAGGGGTCTAATGATGATAGCGACACCGCTCGTGACGGCTTATAATCATGCATGGCTCATCCGATCTATGCTAGCGCGCTAATGGCGTTGTATAGCGCGAAGTGAATGGGGCACCTATCGGTGTACTCTCAGTAATAGGCATGCGAAACTCAATGCGGTGCCATTGGAAGATGCGTCATATCAGATCGACCTATAACTCCATCGAAACATCTGGAGACCTGATCTCACGCTCCAATCCTATCGTCACGGGCTGAGTGTCATCAATCGGTGCGGGGTCACAACGAGATGTGGCATGGTCCCGGTCGACCATGTAAGAACAAAATCTCGACTGCGGAAATTTGATTAGTGGTGGTGGTGGATGGAGGGGTGGAGTGCGCGCTGGATCTTCATTGCATGGTGGATCTGAATCAATAATAGGGAGATGTGAGGTGGGATGTGATCTTCGCGTAATGTGGGGTCGGATGATCGTGGACGACGAAGTCTGGGGAAGTCATGCGGGTGCTCCCGAAATTGGCAATGGTTGGGCATGATGCCCATCAATCCTCTGTCAGTCAAATATAGCATCAGGAGAATGCCATGGTATCAGTAATCTCAGCTAGCTAATTAAATGATGGCGTCTTTGAGTCCGTATCTCTATGATTTGATGTACGTTTCTAGCGGCATAATTAGTTTGAATCTCTAACAAGTCTACCTCCGTCCAGAATCCAAGTTAGGAACCGGTGCTCTTAATCAATAATCACAAAGAAGTAAAGGCGTGTGGGTCCGGTGACTATCGTCGAATCGATCGGTGTACGATCGCAATTAAATCCTCTGGGAATGGTGACATGTGGTATTGTCATCAATAAATGGCTCCGTGAGCGAGATTTTGACTTTGTAGTACGCTAGGGTAAGATGGCTCGGTAGCTGACAGCGAAGGGAAAGCAGAATCACAAGGCTATATAGTAGTACCCCTTGAGGATACACAACTTGAGATCCTATCAATAATCAATCAACAATCACAAGGACACACGGCCCTGTAGTATCATGAGAAATCTAGCCTTGGGCTATACGGTCTTCATTGCTCCGGACATCGAGTCATCTCCATAGTGGCTCCATACATCGATATAGCCCTTACAGTAGACCACTGACCAAACCCTAGACGTTCGAAGGCAAGCGGGTTGGGAATGACTCCCCAGACAACATAAGCAATCAATGAGGAATAATAGGCCAGACTAGTGATTAGTGGGGGATACACGTGCCCCACAAGCACAAACAAATCAAGCGATCATGCGAGTGAGGGTAGTCATGCCTTGAAAAGCGAGCTATCACATAGTATACACCTGAAACTAACCATTTATGCTGTCGAGAAACATATAATGGTACCATCAGCCACCATGGGCAAGCATTTGGAATCCAACATGTGAACACACAAGCTAAGACAAACCATAAGTGTATGCAAATGCCTAGCAGGAGTAAGTGATGGCTAGGTCATTTGTGTAGCTGAGTCTATTGAATTGATGAACCATACGCTCTGATATACCTGACTCAAGTTCAAGCTTGATCCTCTTATGAAACCAGAGATTCTGGGTTCGATCCCCAGTGGAGTCGCCAATTTGTGGACCATTACCCAATCCACGGGCCGGCGTGACTCGCTTTTAAATGGAAGGAAAAAATGTGGATTGATTTTCGAATTTTAGAAAATCGGAGTCACTAAAGGACAGTTTTTCTTTGGAGTAAAAGCCACTTACTTTTTGTTATTTTATAAAGGGAAAACCAAGTAGAACAAAAGCCCAATGACTCGAGTATGGAAAAAAAGCGATGCGAAAACTAGATTTGCGGGTTCGGGGTCGGATTACCTATCGGGAAGGTGCCTGTATGAGGTAGCATCCCTCCCAGGCCGGAACTCGGTCTCTACCTAGTGAATTGGGTATGTAGGAGCATATGGAGTCTGGTCGGATAGTCCTCCTAGGCTAAACATACAACTTGGATCAGACAACCTAATTAATTTGATCTAGCATGCTTAAAACACTCAGCAAAGCGAATGGCGCGTGCACAGGTCCACTGGCCACGAGCTGCATCAAGGTTAGCAAAAAAAACATAGCAAGCATGCATGACACTTGAACATAAAATCTATGTGAAATTCATTACCCCACATTAAAGCACATACTGTGGTCCCCATCCAAGCGTTGCATAGAGGTCGAGTCAAAAAAATCAAATGCATCTGAATGTAGAAATCCAGACACCATGCGCATATGAATACAAAATACCAGCTAAGCATGTGCCAGGTCTAGCCATGCTGCTTGAATAGGTAGGGTAAATGTCTGTCTTGCATCTGCATTTAAAATCAAATATTGGATCCCATGCCCAAAAGAAAGGAAACTGAAATTTGAAAGGAGGTAAGTGGTTTGCTTACTTTACTTTATATTCTAAAATCCACAAACCAAACCATACTTACAAATCCCATTGCCCACTACCCCTTTGTTCGCTAAAGCAGTTAGACCTAAAGTCAACTGCAGATTCCTTGGGGCAACTAAAACCACACTGTAATAGATTAAAATTTGAAACATGCTAAAATAGGGCTGCCATGAGTTTGTCTTCTTGCCTTGGTTGAATCGGTTTCAACAAATCCAAACGATTGAAGAAAAATTCTGAAACTTTGTCAAAACATCCTTCTGAACTCAGGAATCTAATAAAATAGACGGAGTGCAATTCCAACTCCGAATGACCAAAAACTTAGCTAAACAAAAGCGAGTACACAAAGCTGTAGTTGGAAAACCTAACCCAATGAACCGGCTGGTTCGATTTCCCAACCAGTCAGATGGTTGAAAAGATTTCAAAAAACTTTCAGAACCTTCCTTAGAAATTCAGGAATTCAAAAAGATAAAGCGAATTACAATTCGACTCCGAATGACCAGAATTAACACAAACGAAACCGAAAACTACCCAAACTACCATTCAGCAAACTCGAATTCCAATAAGGCGGCGCAATCTGGATTCTTAGCCAAGTTCAGACGGTTGAACTCTAAAAATTTGTCAGACCCTTTACCAAAGGAGTAATAAATCCAACAAAACAAACCAAGTATAAAGCCAACTCGAATGACTGGCCGACACAGAAACAGCGCCAAAGACCGAGAAATACTGTTTCAGCGAACTGAATTGATGAACGACTAATCTGGTTTCCAACCAGTTCAGCCGGTTGAGAGAAAACTCTAAAAATTTTCATAACCTTCCTCAAGGAGTCAGAAAACAAAAAAACAAACCAAGTAGAAAACCAACTCCGAATGACTGAGAACCGACACAAACAGCGCCAAAGACCAGAACTACTGTTTCAACGAACTGAATTCAGTGAACCGACTAATCTGGTTTCCCAACCAGTTCAGCCGGTTGCGAGAGGCTCTCAAAAATTTTCAGAACCCTCCTAAAATAGTCAGGAATCTAACAAGATAAACGGTGATTGATTCTCAGCTCGGATGACTGAGAACCAACCAAAACAAACCAAACTCCCCAAACTGCCATTCCTGCAAACCTAACCTAATGAACCGACTAATCTGGTTTCCCAACCAGTCCATACCAGTGAAGAGGCTCTCAAATTTGTCAGAAACTTCCTAAAGAGTCAGGAATCTAAAAAAAATAGCGGTGATCAATTCTCAGCTCGGATGAACCAACCAAAACAAACCAAACTCCCAAACTGCAATTCCTGCAAGCCTAACCTAATGAACCGACTAATCTGGTTTCCCAACTTAGTCCATACCGTGAGAGAGGCTCTCAAAATTTATCAGAAACTTCTTAAAAAGAGTCAGGAATCTAAAAAAATAAATGGTGATTGATTCTCAGCTCGGATGAGTGAGAAACCAACCAAAATAAGCCAAAACTGCAAACTGCTTAGCAGAAACTGTTGAAACCCAGGCTTTCACGTATGAGGCGTGAAAACCGGCTCAAATGGTTGAGGAGAAACCTCCAGATTTGATCAGAATGTCAATGTTAAGAATATAGTGGAGCCAGAATATCTTACCTCTTCCTGTGAAAAAGAAACCGACTAAGCATCCAAGTAGGAATCGACAAGCGTGCGTTTGAGCGGAAAAATGTCCTTCAAGATCCTTCCACTTTGATCTTTCTCCCCTTTTATGCGATTCTCACCTCAGCATCTGAACCTACCTGGTGTTTTCCACCTTCAAGCTTTGGAAAGGGCTAATCAGTCTCGAAATAGCTTCATTAACTCCTCTCCTTATTTCCCATGCAAATTTGAATCTCTTAAGATTTTCGAAGCATCTCCTAGTATCCACATGGATTCATAGTGGGCTGCATGTAATGTCCAAGGCCCAAAATGGACCCACAATACTGCCCATGGTCGAGCTTGAGCTATGGGCCGACTATATCTGATTTGGGCTCCAAAATCACAAATATCAGTGCTCCACACAAGCTAGCCCGACTAACCCGGTTGAACCAGCTTACCCGGCCAGTCCATCCGGTTGAGAAAATTATGAAACGATATAATGTTTCTTGAAGAATAAGGAGACCAACAAAAAAGCGATTGCACCATTCAAGTCGGATGGGAGATATGATCGAAACAAGGAGGAGTGCTCACCAAAATCACCTAAAAAAACAGTTTTGTATACGTATTAGCCTGATGAACTAGTCAAACCGATTAGTCAAACGGTTGACAAAATTATGAAATTTTAACAAAAACCTCCTTGGCAAATAAGGAATCCAACAAAACAAATAGTGAACAATTCTGAGTTCGGATAAGGGAGATATGATGTCAAAACAGCTCAAGTGCTCTGAATTTGACATACTCTAATAAACTTTGATTGAGCTAAATCCTCGAGGGGGCCCCACTTGCTTCCTATAGCACGATGCCAATAAATAAAAAAATAAGCCATGATGACACTCTAAAGTGAACTACATATGCACTCAACGGACCACATACAAGCCCACCCGAGGCTTAGAGACAGACTAAACCTAAAAGGGCCCTAATGGTGTTATATGAGAACGATGGATGAGTGTGACACCCATAGGATAAATGCAAGTGTTGAGGGGCAAAATTGAGGGTCTACACATGCATCGCTAGAATGTGGCAAGGGCATTACATAAGTAGAAGGCATCCTCCTATGTCATATGTGCCTAAATGGGCGGGGTGGTGGTCTTCTCTGATCTTACACAGTGAATCTCTCAATGGAAATAACTGAATAGCCATCTAAGTAGTGAAGGGGGTGGCCAGAATTCACCTCCAAAGCTGGTCCATGAGAAGGGTGAAAGTGATCTCTGTCACCTATGTAATTTTTACGTAATTAATACATACCTCCAACCTATGGTAAGGCGGGTGGGCATTTCCTCTCCCTTTTCATTATGCATAGTAGTTACCCTTGATTTTTTGGGCACAACCTGGGTTGGACTCACCCAAGTGCTATCGGATATGGGGTAAATGATACCAGCTTGTAGCAATTTTAGGACTTCTGCATGTACCACCTCCTGCATATGAGGATTCAATCTCCTCTGCCCAGCCTTTGCAGGTTACTTCCTCCTCCAAGTAGATATGATGGGTACTTCTTTGGGCTAAATTCCCTTTAGGTATGTGTTCTTGATACTTTCTTGTTCTCCTTGAGGAGGTGTGAGTTGTTTTCTGTGAAGTCTTGGCTTGGGGAGGATATGACAACTAGGTACTTCTCATGTTCTTCTAAGTATGCATATTTTGAGATTCTAACGGCGGGGGGAGCTTGAATCACACTTTTGGTTGATTGTTTCCTTATCAATCAGCCAAAGATTAAAATTTATTCTTTTTTTCTCCATTGCCCACTTTGTGTTTAAAGTCTTGGACTTCCTCGACTCTTGGAATAGTGGAGACAACTCCTCAATTAGCACATCCTGCATTTGCTGTTGATTAGCTTGTTCCTCCAAAATTGTATCAATTATTCAAACTTCCTCTAGTTCTTCTTCCACTAGTTACATATGCTTTTTACTTAAGTGGAAGATGTTAAGTTCCAAGGTCATGTTCCCAAATGTAAGTTGCATAACTCCATTTTGACAATTGATAATTGCATCGGAGGTGGCTAAGAATGGTCTTTCGAGGATGATAGGCACATAATTTGTCCCCATTGCAACCAGTTCTATATCAAGCACAACAAAGTTTACAGGATAGTAGAATTTGTCCACTTGTATTAAAACATCCTCCACAATGCCCTTTGGTATTTTTATGGATCTATTTTCAAGGGACAATGTGATGGAAGTGGGCTTAAGCTCTCCCAAACCTAGCTGCTTATACATTGAATAAGGCAGCAGGTTGACATTGGCTGCCAAGTCTAATAGTGCCTTTTCTACGCAAGTGCCTCCGATATTAACCGAGATAGTAGGACAACCCAGATCTTTGTATTTTACTGGAGTCTTGCACTAAATGATGACACTGACTTGTTTTGTTAGGAAGGCCTTTTTGTCAACATTTAGTCCTCTCTTCACTGTGCACATGTCCTTTAAAAACTTTGCATATGTTGGGACCTGTTTAATCATGTCAAGCAGGGGGATGTTGACTTTCACCTGCCTTAGCACCTCTAACATTTCAGTCTGGTTGATGGCCTTTTTCTTGGCTTTTAGTGCTTGTGGAAAAGGTGGGGGTGTGCTCTTTTTCACTGCATTTTCTTTGATCACCTCCTCCTCTAGTTCAACTTCTTTTGCCTCCTAGTCTTCTTTTGCTGGTTTGGGGACTGGCTATTTAACCTCCTTACTACTTCTCAAAGTGATAACTGCTTTAACTCATCTGACCACAGGATTTGGCTCACTTTGGAAGAGCTCAGGTATGTCCATCTAAGGGTTGGGCTATGTTTGAGGAGGAAGTTTTCCTTTCTGTGGACCTTCTTTGTTGGTTGGTCAACCTTGAAATTGAGTATTGCAGGTTGTTAAATTTTTGGGACATTTCATAGTGCAGGTTCTCTATTTTCTTGTTAAATGTGCCTTCTACTGTATCAATCCTCTAGTTAGCCTGGGCATTCACTGCCTTTTGTTCTTCCACAAAATTTCCCACCACTTTGCTCAAGTTCATGATGGCTTGCTCAACTGGGGATGAGGATGGTGGTGGTTGTGGCTGGGAAGAGGAACCATATTGCTGCTGTGTAGCAGGGGGCACATATGGTGGAGGCTTTGGTTTTCAGGAGAGGTTAGGGTGGTTCCTCCAGTTAGGGTTATATGTGTTTTCGTGAGGAGCAGTGGATGGTGGCTTGTATGGGCCCACAACATTGGCTTGTTCAGCCACAATATCTCTTACTGAAGGAACAGTTGGGCAGTGCTCTCCTTGGTGCTGGTGGATCAGCCAGATGAAGCAAGGTTGATTGAGTGCAGTGCTTGCCTCACCCGCACCTCATGTTGGTTTTACATTTCAAGCTCCTCCAACCTTCTAGCCAAGGTGGATAGCTTTGCTTTTATCTCCATGTCCTCCAAGAGTGAGTACATGCCTCCCCTTGAATTGGCTGCAGGCCTCATCCTCTCTGCCTCTCTGGGGTTGGGTTCATCCCATGCTTTGGATGTCTCAGCCACATAATTCAAGAAGATCCATGGCTTCCTGCGCGGATGTTTGCTCATAAAGTCCCCTCCACACATAGTTTCCAACAATTGCTTCATATCAGGGGACATTCCATTATATAAGTGATTAACCAACATCCAAGTATCAGGCCATGGTGAAGGCGGGCCTTGATGGTCTCGAGTACATTTCAGCCTTAGTAAATTTCTCATTTTCTTGGGCTGTAAAGGTGTAAATCTGCCTCTTCAAAGTATTGGTTTTATGGGTGCTAAAGAATTTCTTTAAAAACTCAACCTTCATATCTCCCCAATCCCTAATAGTTCTCAGCCTCAAAGAGTTGAGCCATATTTTAGCCTTGTCCTTTAGAGTAAGAGGAAAGAACTTCAATCTCATCGGGTCCACATTGGAGATGTCCTATTTGAAGGTATTGCAAACTTCCTCGAATTCCTGAATGTGTGAGTATGGATTTTCACTCTCCATTCCATGGAAAGTGGGGAGCAGGGGCACAATGTAGGGCTTGATAATTATGTCCTCTAAAGGGGGAACTATGCAGGAGGGTGCACTTACCCTTGGAGATTGTATATGATCCCTCATCAATCTATATGCATTGGGATTTGCAGCCCAGACCCCCTGTTGGCTGTTTTGCTCCTTGAGTGGGCTCCATCGACCACTGATGTATCTCCAATCCCGGTTCTTGTGGAGCAACGCTCCTTTTCTAATCGACTACGTGTTCATCTCAGTGTTGCATAAACTCCTATGAAAAGAGCACAAAACACAACAAGAGACAAAAACAAAACAGGCTACCAAAAAGGTTAATGTTAGCTAAAAAATGAAGATAGAAATTGTGTATGGACAGTATAAAATTGAATAAGCCTAACAGTGAACTGCTGGGAAATAACAGTAAAAACAAAAGGGTTGAAAATTCACCAACACTTGTGATGTGGATCACAAGTTCAATAACTCGTCACTTGCGCCAGGCACCATCCAACACTTGCTATTTGATTCGCTAAAATCGTAGCATGCCTGAGGTAGAATTTGGTGCTTTCGGACTAAAAATATTTATAAACCTAAACCTTTTCTTATCGTGATTAGGTACCCACGGTAGGGTGAGCGGAATCAACAAAATTTGTTTCCTAATGATTTCCTCCTAACTGCAGTAGTCAAGCTCTTTGCGACATAGTCTTAAGGTCGAACACGGGGATGGGTTTTCATCCTATGGATGACTCACATCGGTGTTGAAATGGTGAGCTTTAGTTTGGATTTTTGGACTTTTGTTTCAAAGCGATTGGGATTGTATAGTTCTTGACTAAGCCAAAGCAAGGGTGGTGTGAAATGGTAACCTTGAGTATAGGTCACTAACTTGATAACATGGGGCCAAACAAATTGTCCTCGGGTCATATCCTGCGCGTTATGGCAAATAACATATAGTCAAAGCCATACTTAGGATCTTTGTTTAACTAGAAAACCCTAACCTAGAATCACTCTATTTGAGTCGACCACAGTAATATGCACTCACAGCCCCTTTCGGTTTGAAGCCCTATTTTTCAGCCTCATTTAAGTGGCTAAGTAAAGATAAATACAAAGAATAGCGGTGCATCTAACGATAAGTATGCCTTTGTACCCTAAAGCATGGTAAGTATTGGCGAAGTAATGACATTAAATGATATTCAACCTAATTTGAAAGGTACAGAGCCATAAATACGATTACTGTAGCATTTTAAAACATGAGGACCACACACCCAGGCGCCGCGACCAGTCAGCCCGCCTTCCTCTTCAAGGCTATAAGGTTTGCCAAGCATCCCTTGAGTTGTCATCCTCAAGGGGTGTTTAACGTAGAAATGAAAGAAAGGAGAGAGAAAGAGAAAAAGCAAACCACTAAGAGAAAATTTTGCGAGGTTGTATTGAAATACAAAAAATTGCTTAAAGTTTTTTTTTGGGTTACAAAATCATAGAGGAGCTTATAGGCCACGAAAGTGTGAAAAATACAAGAAAGCCCTAAAATATTGGCTCATCTGAGAGACAAGGAGAATTGTCTGAGGAGTCGTTTGGCATTAATTACACAAAATTGACGAGGGGCGAGATTTAAAGCTATCTCGGGAGAGATTTCGCTGGGATAGCGAAAATTTAAAACTAACCTAAAGCGAGAGACTAAATGTAAGCCGAATTTAAGCTAGCCCTAATGCACGAATAAGCGAAATCACAAATTTACGCTATGCACAGTGAATTTCGCTAGCTAGCGAAATTTCGCTAGCTAGAAGGAAATTTGTGAAGATAACAAAATGGAGAATTTAAGCTGAGCACGATGATTTTAGCTATGTAGCGAAATTCGTAACTAAACGAAATTTCCCAATTTAAACCTAGGATAGCGAAATTTTAAGCTATAGTTTGCGGTACCGCAATCCAGTAATTTCGCAATCATAAGCGAAATTTCTGAGTTACTTTGTTCTTGTTGCTTTACTCTTGCCTTCTCTTTGCATCACTTTTTCATCATTTGCCATCATTTCTTTGTATTGCATCTTGGTATTTGTGATGGTGAAAAATGAACAAATATTCATGATTAAGCACATATCTACGATATCGAACTCCCAGTATCTTGAAACATAAAAATAAGCAAAAATAACTTCAGTAGCATAAGTGATACTAAGTGGACATGAACACCTCGGTGGCTTAATTGATCGATTAGTGCGCAAAAGCACTCAAAACCCTATCTCAAATAGGGCTCAAAATAGCACTTTTTGGGCACTAATCACACCCCAATGCGTTGCTAGTCATAGCAATCTTTGAAACAACTCAAGGACATGTATCTTGATTTTCTCAAAAGTTTATGGTTCAAAAAGATTATGTACAAATAAGCATTACCTTTAAAATGAAGAATTGATGCGAGTTTGAAAAGCCGACATGAGAGAGGCAAAGCCATACAAGAACAATTTGAGGTCGACATCGGATCCATGGTTTCCCTGACCTGAATTTGCAAAGTCTAATGGTTCTTAATGTAACGAGTTGAGCCAATAAATTGCAAATTATCCCTCCCGACCTAGCTGCGGCATGGCCTTAAAATTTGTTGAAACGGCTTTATATAGGAATAGCTACACTTTTCTTTCTTTATTTGACTTCATTGTAGGGTGCAATGCTTAAAACCCGACTTCACAAAAGTCCGTGTAGCGGGGATCCACCGATGACTCCCAACCAATTAAGGTTTAGGGCATCAAGCCAAAAGGATCACTGACCACAAGCTCACGAGGCTTCACCGGACTCGGAATGACTTGAAAATCAAGCACCTACAATTCGTTAAAGCTCTGCCTATCCACCCATGTAGCGAACACTAGGTGATGACTCCTGACCAATTAAGGCTTAGGGCATCGGGCTAAAACTTTCGCCATATACCCCTCGGGCCAGTTATAAGTTTCAAGGCAAAGTGTCACGACTTTATTTTTCTTTTTCTTCTTTTCTTTTTCTTTTTGCTTTTTCTTTTCTTTTCCTTTTTGGAAGACTACATTGGTCTTCATATATGGATAACACAAACCTATCATGGGTCGCCAACATGCCTAAAGTGTTTACAAAGTGAAAGGAGGTATATAATTTCACAGCCTATTGGTACAATACGGTGTGCGGTGTATTATGCTTGTGAAATACCTAGGATTTTATATAAAAATTATATTCAGAATAATTGAATAACAGGGTATTATTATTATTATTTTTTTATTTTGGAATTTTAGATGAATATTGATTCTAAAATGATTTTAGATCAGGAGATACACCCAAGTAGAAAAAAAAAGAAAATATGGAAATTATAAGAAATGAGGACCTAGGGTCCAGTGTAAATAAGTTTTAAATGTCTAAGTGAATTTTGAGAAATAAATAAGTAAGGGGAAAATAATAGGAGACTTAAATGAAGAATAATAGAGAAATGGAGGGACCTAAATACAAAATGAAATAAAGGAAAAAAATCAAGGAAATGACATGTGGCATGTAGGAAAGAGGGAGGAAGCTTCCTCCTTTTTAAAAATACGATTAAGAGTGATTCATAAAAAAAAAAAAAAAAAAAGGAAAAATGAAGGAGGAAAAGTTAAGAGAGGCTCACCTTCTCTCTAGGTTTTTCGACGATCGGACCATGGGTCATAGGCGAAGCACGAAGGGAAGTCCTTCCACAGTGACAAGAGTTACAAGTAGAGACCGGGCCAGGGACTTTAGACCAAAGCTCCATGGGAGTAGGTCTTCTCCTACTTGGTCTTCTTCTACCCTAGGATTGTTAGGTAGTTATCGGCCTTAGGGGAAAGTTTGGTTGCATTTTAAACCATGAAGACTGCCACATTGTGGTAGTGCGCAGCTAACCGAACAGAGCTGATTTTGGGTACAAAGTGAAGGGTGTTGTTAGTGTGTCCTTCTGGTAAATTGTAGCCCATCAGTGCTTGATGTTAGGCTCTTGAATTTCTCAGTTTGGACCTCTGTAGTCTAAGCTGTAATTAAGCACTGCTGAGTCGACCCAACTAAATCTGGTCGAGGTCAGTTTGTCAGTTAGGTCAACTAGCCGTACCTTAGAACGGGTTTTTAGATCAGAAATAAAGAGAATTTGGCAGTACGTCCTTCTGTGAAATTGTATCCACATCAATGAACTTGATGTTAGGCTTTTGAATTTCTTAATTCGGACTTTTGTAGACCAAGTTATGGTCTTTTTTACTCAGTATCAAATGGGTCGAGTGGTGGTCAAGCGTTAGTGCGTCAAAGCGGTGGTCATCACGGTGGTCGTCAGCGGTGGTGGAAATCGAAGCGATGTCGTCAAGCGATTAAATTAGATCAAATAGTGGTGATCGTGGTGGTCGTCCAGCGGTGGTAGATCAAGCGGTGGTGGAGTCCAACGATTGATTAGATCAAACAATGCTTTCGTCAAATGGTGGCACAAGTCAAGCGTTGGTCGTCCAAGCGGTGGTGCGTCAAGCGGTGCTTGGCCGAATGGTGCTTTCGTCAAGCGATTGCTGCGTCAAACGGTGCTCGTCCAGCGATTGCTCGTCGGCGGTGGTGGTCAAGCGATTGCTCGTGAGTAGTGCTCGTCAAGCGATTGCTCGTCGGTCCTGGTCGGCTCGTCGAGTTGACTATGTATGACCTCGACTTCGGAGAGGTCATATATAACCGTTTTGAACTCCGATTTAGGGTGTTGTGGACTCTATGAAGCCTTGTGGAGTCAAGAATACGATGTATTCCTGAGGAGGATTTTAGTGAGACCAAGGTGTTTGAATGAGCTCATCACTTCAAGTCGCTTTCGTCCGGTCAGTCGACTCATCGGGTTGACTCGCATGACCTCCAACCCCGAAGGTCATATCTCGCCGTTTGAACTCCGATTTGGGTGTTCTTGGACTCTATAGGCCATTGGAATTAAGATATAATATTCCTGAGAGTATAAAGATGTTTGACCGAGGTGATAGACAGCTCGTCAGTTAGAAGATGCTCTGTCAGTTCAGGATTTGGCCCATGTATGACCTCCAACTTCAGAAGGTCCTAACTCCTACGTCCGAACTCCGATTCGAGTGTTCTTGCACACTATGGAAAGCCCATTGACTCAAGAATCCATCTATATATATCTTGTTTAAATTGGAACTCATAATTACCTCCGAAAAATCAATCATAACCAAAACTACTAGTACACACGAATAATATTGTTCTTTAATGGTTTTGGAATAGGTGCTTGAGGGAAAACAAGCGAGATTGAGATTCAAGTTGGGCCAAAAGTGCAAAGATTTTTGGGTTTGTTCTACTAAATTCTATTCTTGTTTCAAGTTTTTGCATGTTTGTTCTCTGACTCTATTCTTATGTCAAGTATCTTGAGTAGTTTACCAAGCATATGAAATAGGTCTTTGTGAATGTGTATAGGAAATGAGTACATGATTAATTATATCCTTGAAAAGAGAATCACGAAAGTGAATGGGTGATATGATATTGAAAGCAAAGATAGATGTGGTGAGAAATCGAAGTAAATGAATCGGACAATTCTGACATCTTGAATTACATCGATATCTTGAATGAAGCCTTTATTGGGATGCATAATCGGCATGAGTGCGAAGCCTGAAATTGTCAATGTCAGCGGAGGGGATGCCGATAAACGCTCGTCATGATAATATGGCATTGAAGAAATGTCCCATAGCGGATGCGCGATGACATCCCATGCCAGTGTATATGTTGGTGATCTGCGTGTCGGGGTGCACCAAACGGCATCCGTCATGATGGGGGCCGGGTGTTAAATGTGTAAGTCGTTCAGAATAATAATAATAAGGCGGGATTCATAAACGGAGTCCGTCGAAGTGTAGGAATTGAATAGTTAGAGGAAATAACCAACATTGGCAGTGTGAATAGAGATTACATGTATATGCTCAAATCTCATAAATTAAATTGTTAAATGGTGTTGCATTGAAATTGCATGATGTGATTTGGTAAATTATTTAGAAATTGAAAGCATGTGAAAATAAATAGCATGAGCATTTGTTGAATTAATAAGCATGATTTAATGTTAAATGCATGCTGAGTTACATTGAATATTGGAATAGAATTGTATAGAACCACTAAGCATGAAAATGTTTAGCGTATAGTTTTTATCATCTTGCTTGGGTTTCGAGAAGTAAACGGAAGGAGACAAGATCGTGCAGCTGTGAGTCATAGAAAGTCGGCGTATAAGTATATACTCCGTCATTTGCATATCATCTCTTTTGAACAAGTGGTATTTTGTAAACAAAAAGGGTTAAACACTGAACCTTGATTTTTTTTTGTATATCATTTTGAAAGGGCATAGAATGCTTTCCTTTGTAAATGTATTTTGTAAATGTTTATGGGCCTACCGAATTGCTTTGAAATTTGTAAATGATTGTGGGTTTGCCCAAAACTGAAACCGCTTCCGTAACTAAACAAATTAATTAACGTTTCATAAGATAAATAAAACGTCGAATAAAAAGCAGGGCTCAGGTTCGGATCATCGTCGGGTCGGAGCAGGGATTCGGATCATTTCCCAGAAAAAACTTGGCAAATGTAAATGAGAATGATAAGTCCACAGGGTTTGGTGGATCGCCATTCGGTCGATTTGGGCTTGAGGGTGCTTCTGAGTGTATTAATTAGCTTAAGGGGAATATTCGAGTTAAGCGCTAGAATCTTAATTGACCAAAAACTGAGATATTACATGGAGTTGTTTCTAACATTAAGGTATTAACGGGGTTTCTTTCCATTTTAAGGCAATTCAATTGTCGATTAAAAGCAATTCAATTGTCCAATTGAAGACAAATATTGGATACCCGAAGTGGGGCACAAAAAGTGATATGCAAAAGTGTATCTCGTATATAACCTTTGTATAGCTTTTGATATAGCCAAAATGGCTAGTACATACATATATAGCTTTAACATACAAAAAATATCTTGCTATATGGCTAATACATGAATCCTACACAAAATTAGTAGGCGAGTTGATAAAAGCGATAACTATACAAATCATAAAAAAAATAAACCTCCTCCTTTGTGGTGGTGGTGATCTATATTTGCTCTTTCTTCTTCACTTCGACATATCATTCAACTGATGAAGCCAGCTCTACGTTAGGAGCGAGAGAATACCCCAAATGTGTCATGATGCGCGGCATGATGTGATGACCTAAGTGGCCTCGGCTCGAACCAACCTGCAGTCTGTCTTTGGGTAGTAGCCAAAGACATCGGCATCTGCGGCTAGCTCTCGAGCCCGACATGTATACGCTCTGGAGAATGTTGTCTTTGTATAAGATGGGCCGGTATCAGGCTGGCGCTGCGGAAGTAGCATGTGGAGGAGATGGAGGAAACATATGTGGGCCGGACTCCTCACCTCGGGCTGGGCGTGACTATCGTCACGTGGGGAGTCCTCGGCCTCCTGATCCAGGTACCTCCTCCTGGTCTCTTCTTTGGAGGAGAAGATATGGGCATGACCGCCGGCTCGCTCCATCGACGGGACTGAGGGCATCGAAATCCTCCCTCAATCCAGGCTCCTCGGAAAGCCATGCTCGAGGACATGGCTCGGAGTCGTAACAGCAATGCGATGGAAGACTCTCGGCTCGAGCCAGGCCCTTCCGGTGGACCTTGTCTTCAAAATGCATCAAGGAGGTCATCACCCATTTCGGAGGGACTAAGCGATTATCCCTCCCGAATCCGGTAAGAGCCTCCGGGATGGCCTCCCCCTCTGGCCCATGCGTAGTCTTTACTTGTGAGAAGGCCCCGGTCTGAGCAATTGTTCGATCGACATCGAGTGGGGTACCTCTGAAGAGCCTCGGCCAGGCGCGGTGTCTCGAGGCGAATCGCGGACCATCTCCCGCGGGTGGTGCAGACCCGATCGATAACCTGAATTGGCTGCGGTATCTGCGGTTTAAGCGTGGCGAAATATGCGCGCTCTAACCTCTGAGCGATGCGTCTATAGTGAGCCGGCTCGAGTGGACTAGGCTCCCAGGGAGGTCATCGAATGGTAGAAGCTATGAAACCACCCGGGGGTAGCCAGCGCCTCGGCGTCATGAATGGCGGTAGTGCTCGATCAGCGCATCGAGTCCACCGGTTGGGATGACCATCGGTGAAGCGTCGTGAATGACTCCCATGGAAGTCTCAGATAGGCGCGACGGTTCCAGAATAGGGTGCTTTCGTGAATCATGACCTCTTGATCTGGAGGCGGGTAATAAGCCCAGTGAAGGAGTCGCCTCTGGCTGGTGACGATGTTGGGCCGGTGAGTCTGGATGAGGATGACTCACCGGGCTGAGTGCAGGCCCGCTTGGGTGGGCCTCTGGATCTCCGGCGGGAGGCCTTGGTGGGGGGGCCGGAGTCCCATCCGCGTGCGTGCCTCCCCGAACCCTAAGGCTCCTCAAGGACGCCTCGGGGCCCAGGCTGATCTTGGGCCGGGTCGGGTGGAGCCCAGGGTCTGCTCCTCGCTCGAGAGTGAACGACGAGGTCTCGGTGAGGACCCACCTCTGGTGCGAACCATAATTGTAGTGGGAAGAGAGACAGGGGGTAGGGCGGGTGGCCAAATGTAACCGGGGGCCTTGCAAAATGTAGCGGCGGCTCTGAACCCGAGGGCTGCGTGGAGCAGAGACCGAGACCGAGGAAATGCGCAATGGGAGGCCGTAGCTCCGGGCTCAGTCGGCTCGCTCGATGGGGAGCCAAGGCACGGCTGGTGTGCCGGTTGTGCTTTCGGTCGAGGCTCGGCGGTCACGAGGCTCGTGCCGCGGTGGAGCGCGGGTGAGCAGCGGTTGGGCGCGTGAAGCAGGTGCGAGTTGCTTGAGGCCAGCAGTGGCTCGGGGCACTAAATTGTGCGTGTGAAGGCTAAGGCAAACTAGGGCTCGGGAGTGGCAGGGAGGAAGAAGATGAGTGACTTTCAAAATCCCTCCCTATAAAGTACTCAGCCATTAGAAGGGTCCATTCGCCTTTGTATGAGAGGTAGCCAACCAGCTTCACACTATAGTGAATTCTCATCATTAAAATTAAATAATATCAAATATAAAAATTATTAAATTACACTATACTTCAACATTTAATATAAGATAATCTAATATAATTACAAAATTGCTAAAAAGAGAAAGCTACTAAGTTGGGAAACTTTCTAAAAATAGCTAAAATGATAGAAATTAACTAAATTAAAATAAAAACAAAAAATTTATTGAAGCGCCAATTAGGTTTGAGAACACCAAGCAGTTCAATATCACAAAATTCTCAGGAGGGTCAGGAGGATTATCTCCTCGACCCCGTGATGCTTTGGTGATTCCTTGGTGTTGGATTTCCCATTGTTGACTTGGTTCTCACTGATTGAATTTGGCCCGGCGGTGCCACTAGCGGTGGCTGCGATGGCAATACCAAAACACCTGCTTCACCTTGGTTGGCTATTTCCTGCAATTCTTGGACATTCAGCTTCCCTGCATTCTGACCCACTGAACAAACTTCATCAGTCACTTGATTTTCAGTTTCCACCAGCTTGTGCTTGTTGTTGGGCGAAATATTTAAGCCTCGAATGTCATGTTACCAAATGTAAGTTGCATGACCCCATTTCGGCAATTGATGATTGCATTGGCAGTGGCCAGAAATGGTCTTCCCAGGATGATTGGTACATGATTGGGCTCATTTGCTATTGGCTCGGTGTCGAGCACTACAAAATCTACTGGGTAGTAGAATTTGTCTACTTTCACCAAGACATCCTCAACTATTCCCTTAGGAATCTTTACCGATCTATCGACCAATGATAATGTGATGTTGGTAGGTTTAAGTTCACCCTGAACCTATTGCTCATACTGCGAGTATGGCCGGTAGGTTCCTGCCAACTCCTAAATCCGGCGGTGCCTTGTCTATCTAGTCCGCCTATGTTGGCGAAATTGTGGGAGATCCGGGATCCTTGTATTTGTGAGTTCTTGCTGGATTATAGCCTTGACTTGTTCGGGTTAAATTCCTTCTTCTCGATGCCTAACCCCTTCTTGATTGTGCAAGATCCTTCAAAAACTTTGCATAGGCGGGGACTTGTTGATGATGTCAAGTGTGTTAACCTTCTTTGTAGGACTTCTAGATGCACCTTCTTGGGATGCCTTCTTCTTGCCTCTAAGTGCTTGTGGAAATGGAGGTGGCATTGCGTGCTTCATTGAGTCCTCCTTCAGAAAAATGTGTTCTGGCTCCATTTCTTCTCCTTTCTGGTTTCATGCCCGGGCTTGGGCATGGAGCGATCAGCCTCTTTTCCACTCCTCAGGGTGATTATGGCCTTCACCTCATCCATTCCCCGAATTCTTTGGATGAACCTACTTATGGAACTCCTTCCGGATTTGGCAATGTTTGAAAGGAACCTTCCTCTTTCTGTACCTCCGACAATTTGTTAATCTTGTGATTGAATCTTTTACTTGATTGTCAATTTTACAGTTAAGATTGCTCTCAAGCCCATCTATCCTCTTGTTCGAGTGTACTCTCTCTGGTATCGATCCTTTGTGCAGGTTACATTGATCCCTTTGTTCTTCCACAAGATTACCTACCACCTTACTCAAATTCAATATGACGTTCCACGGGATGAGGATGGGAGGTGGTTGTGGTTGAAGAGAGTGGAACCAAGCGTATGGTTTGGAAAATTTGGGGGAGTACACATAGAGGCGGGGGGGATTGGGTTCAAGGAGAGGTTAAGGGTGATTCCTCAGTGGGTGTAGGTATTTCCATATGGAGCATTGGGGTTGTGGAGGCTTATATTGACCTACGAGTTTGCATAATGACATCAAATCCTTCCTTGAAGGGTCATAGGATCTTGTTCTTCACGGGTGGACGAAGGGTTGGAAATTGGTGCATGGATTGGCTTGTGGGTTCTGATCCTTGCACACTTCATGGGTCGTTTGCCCTTCTAGCTCCTCCGCTAGCTAAAGAATTCGAAATTCTAGCCTTCATTTCCATATCCTCGACCAGATTACATACATCCCTCCTAAGGGTTGGCTAAGATACATTTTTCCATTTCTCTAGGGTTTGGCTCGTCCCAACCCTTAGAAGTTTCAGCCACATAGTTTAAAAAATCCATGGCTTCATCGGGATGCTTACTGTAAGCTCCTCCTTTTATGTCTCGACTCGCTTGTTTCATGGCGGGAGGCATACCACATCGTGGTTTACAAGCATCATCATGTCGACCATGGTGTGGGCATGTATGAGTAGTCTCCATAAATCTCTCGACCTTGGTAGAACCTCTCTATCACCAGGCTGCAAAGGTGTAAATTTGTCTCTTCAAATTGTTGGTCTTATGACCTTAAAGAATTTTTAAGAATTACGCTGCTGACTCGACCAATTTCTAATGGTTTTGGGCCTCAGTGAATTAAGCCAAATCTTGGCCTTGTCCTTAAGGGTCAATGGAAATGCTTTCAGCTTAAGCAAATCCATGTCCATCATACCTTCCTTAAAGGTTGTGCATACCTCCTCAAAATCCCTTATATGTGTGTATGGGTTTTCATTTTCCATACCATGATATGTGGGAGTAGGGGCACAGTAAGGCCTCATTGCTACATCTTCGCGGGGGTATGATGCGAATGGAACCTTGACTCCTAGGAGGGTGGATGTGGTCCCTCATGGATCTTTATCAGTGCTTGGGTTCTTGGGAATTTTGGATGACTTTGTTGTTCTTCAGGTAGGTGCTCCATGGTGTCACTTTATTATTACATGTTGCCTTGCCTTGTTCGATTGGTGTCTTGATTCTACGTAGTCTGCACGAAGTGTCTACATCGGGTGCATAAACACCTATTACAATTTTAGAGACAACAAAGAGCACAACAAAGCTTGCCAAAAAGGTTATGGTTAGCTAAAATAAAGCCATTTGTATGGAAAACAAAAGCGATACAGGTCTTGCCGAAGTGATGAAACTACGATTCTGATGCTTGGAGTAAAGGGTTAAAAAGAGTCACCTTCACTTGTGATGTTGATCACAAGTACACTTCAACTTATCATGCGTGGTTTGGCACCATCCCGAAACAACGGCGCCATTTGTCGTGCCCGGTAGGGTGACGGAATCAACAAATTTGTTTCCTATGTTCCTCTGCTGCCAGTAGTCGAATTCTTTGCTGACATAGTGGTCTAGAAATTAGAACACGGGGATGGGTTTCATCCTATGAATGACTCGCATCGAGTGTTGAAAATGGTGAGGCTTTAGTTTGGATTTTTTGGACTTTTGTTTCCAAAACGATTGGGGTGTATAGTTCTTGACTAGCTGTAAAAGCAAGTTAATTGTGGAAATGCTCATGGTAACCTTGAAGGTTTAGGTCACTCAACTTGATAACATTGCCAATAAGTGTCTCGGGTCATATCCTCGCATTATGGCAACAACATATAGTCAAAGCCATAACCGATCTTTGTTTAACTAGAAAACCTAACCTCAGAATCACTCCTATTTGAGTCAACATTGCAATATGTGCACTAATAGCCCCTTTCAGCTTTGAAACCCTAACACTCTAACCTCATTTCAGCTGGTTCGTGAAGGCTATCTAAAGAATAAAGAGTGCATCAACAATAAGTATGCTGCATCTCTAAAGCATGGTAAGTATACAAAGTAATGACATTAAATGATATTCAACCCTAATTTGAAAAGCCGAGCCATAAATACAAGAGACTAGCATTTAAAACATGAGGACCACCTCGCAATCGCCCCATGACCAGCTAGCCACCTCCTCTTTCATATTATAAGGCTTAGCTACATCCCTTGAGTTGTCATCCTCAAGGGTGTTTGGCAAATTCTAGAAATGAAAGAAAGAGGAGAGAGAAGAGAGAAAAGCAAACCCTAAAATGAAAGCTGCGGGACTTGTATTGAAATGCCAAAAATTGCTTAAAGTTTTTTTCGGGTTACAAAATCATGGGGGCTTATATAGGCCACCCAAAGTGTGAAAATACAAGAAAGCCTAAAATATTGGCCTGCTACAAGGACAAGAAGGTAATGGCCACCAAAACTTTGAAAGTCGTTTCAAGTGGCATTAACTACACAAAATCGATAGGCGTGAATTTCACTATGCAGAGAATTTTCATAGGATAGCTAAAATTTTGCTAGCTAGCCAAATGCACGTAGACAGCTTAATCACAAATTTTCGCTATAATAAAGTGAATTTCATTAGCTTAAATTCTCAGTCAGCGAAATTTGTGAGATAGCGAAATGGAGAATTTCGCTAGGCACAAAGGATTCGCTATGTAATGGTCTCTCCCAATTTCGCTAGGATCGCGAAATTCTTCTATGGTTGCGAATTTCGTGAATCCCAAATAAATTCGCAATCATAGCGAAATTTCCCGGGTTGCCTGCTCTTCACTGCCGCTTACTCTTACCTTCTACTCGCATCACTTTTTCATCATTTTGCCTTCATTTCTTTATCAGATTCGGGTATCAGGATGGCTGAAAAATAGTTTTTCAATCTTCATGTTCAAGACATATCTCTTACATCGAACTCCCAAGGTATGCAAAATCCCGTAAAATAACCAAAATAACCTCGAAATGGCATAAGTGATACTAAGTGGACATGGAACACCTTTAATCAAGCACTGATACAATTAGTGCGCAAAAGACTCAAACCTATCTCAAATAGTGGCTCAAATAGCACTTTTTGGGCACCAATCATGCCGTAGTGCAGCTGTCGCAAAGATAATGGCTATAGGGCCTAAATACGCTGGGATGAGTTTTCTTCGTAGGCACCAACAAATGATTCAAAATGGTGTGATTTCACTTCGATTTTCGGGGTTTTCATAAAAACAAAGTGGGGTCATGATCTGAATACTCGCAAACTAAAATGTAAAAGAACTCCTTGAAGCCTCGCCACCTGGCTTGAGGTTCGTAGGCAACTAGAGGTCCTTGTCCTTTCTCATGTCGTGATGACACCTATAGTCATTTCCCGAACCTGATCTTCATTTAGATATAAAATCGAACCCTAATAGTTTTTCCTTTAGATGAGGAACATTGGTCATGAATATCAAGACAGTAAAACTTCCATCCTGATCTACCCTGTTAGATGCAAATAAATGGAAATTAATGAGCCTCATTGGATTCAATAAATACATCCACCGAACCCTAAAAAGATCAAGCAAGTACTAGTCAATTAGGAATAACAAAAAGGATTTAATCATAAATATAGATAGACATAAATTATTAATAATTTGTTGACGTTAAAATGGAAGAGGGACTGCAATTTACCTCAAACCCCAGCCCAAAGAGTCTCTACTCTTCAAGGATAAGAGGGGGCTTTGAACACCATCCTGTGCCAAGTTGTCATCCTCAGGGGATGTTTGGCAGTTTATTGCATAAAGTGATAATCTTGGACAAAGCCTGATCGCTCTTTGATATACCTTCAAAACAAGGAAATTGTTGTAAAATGTATGAACCACCACAATACATAGAGGTATTAAAAAGTTACAAAAAGCGGGTCAAAATGTAATAAACAGACATAGGGAGCAGGCTGGGCACTTTGCACCCCAAGAAAATTCCCAGTAATCCCACTCCTTCTATTTTCGCTTCCACTTTCCTTCGGGCTTCCGACCGCAACTTCCTGGCTTACTAGATTTTTGTGTTTGATCTGATCTGAACACTTCCGATGAGTTTAGCTTGTGAATAAAACTACAAAAATGAACACAAATATGCTAGCAGTAAGATAATCTTTAATGTGCCAATTACACTGGGGTTGATTAGCATAAAAGTCAAAACTTAATAAAACAGTTCAAAATGAAAAACTGGTTTTAAGATTTAATTAGCAAATCTTAACTTGTCATGGACTGGCGCGACACGCCTTATTTCCTCCACCTCAAGATGGGTCGAGGAAGAAGATCGCCCCAGTGGTGTCGTGATGCTACCCTCCTATCGACAACAATCAGAGAGTCGGTAAGGGAATGAAAGAGATAAATCATAGGTTAGAATATTAAGAGTTTAGGGGCGGTTCATGTTCATCACACCACCAACTAAGCCAACGGAACATTTAGCTATATAGGGTATGTTTTTGTTATCTCGCCTATGGCAAGGGTAACATTGATCTCAGCATCGCATTCATTCATCATCGTGATCATGTGTGGGCGAAGGCCGGCTTGGGAGGTCGAGGACTCAAGAAGCCCCCAGATGTATTATCCTCAGGACCAGGTGAGTGTGGATCTGATATGTCGAGGTTGCGATTAGAGATCTCTAGGATCATGCTCACAATGGACTTAAGGGTCATGGACATGTCATAGTTCAATGTCATCCTTGGAATGGACTGGTTGACAGCATACCAAGTCATTATCGATTGTGAGTGTAGGAGGGTTACCGCTTACACACAAGATGGTACTCGTGTTACGTTTTAGGGGGACGAGCATGATGCTTTGCCCCAAATCGTGTACGATTCCGCATAAAGATGCATAATCGAAGGGTTACTAGCAAGCCTTACTCGAGGACAAAGTAAGACAGACTTTAGATCTCCCCGTAGTTTGCAAGTATGAAGATGTTTTTCCAATTACTACCAGATTACCTACATGTGGATGTGATTTCTATATCGAAGTTACACCTTAACACGTCGCCCATCTCTATGACTCCGCACAGATGGGCACCCGCCTGAGTCATAGAACTCAAGGTCCGTGATACAGGAGTTGGGCCGGACAAGGGATTCATTAATTGAGCACTTCACCACGGGTGCTCCTGGCTTTGTTTCAATGGTAAAGAAGAAAGACAAGACCCTTCGACTGTGCATTGACTATCGATAGTTGAACAGGGTTATGATCAAGAATCGGTATCCATTACCGAGGATTGATAACTTATTTGATCAGTTAAGAGGGGTGAGAGTCTAATCCAAGATAGACCTTCGCACTAGATACCATCAGTTGAGAGTTAGGGAGGCTAACATCCCTAAGACAACATTTGGTGACTGGATACGTGGCACTTCAGCTTACTAAGGTCGCCCTTAGATCGACGAACCACTGTGCTGGCCTCTATGGATCTTATGCATGTGGTATTCCAACCCTATCTAGATTAGTTTGTCGGCCTTTGTGGGATGACATTGACCTAATTCCCAATCTGAGGAAGAGCATGAGGATCATTTGAGGGTCGCTTTACAAATTTTCCGAGAGACCATCAATCAGGACAGTTCAAGAAGTGCGAAGTTTAGCTTATTGAGGTGAGATTCTTGGGGCACGTGGTGTCGGCTTTAGGCGTGTTAGTGGACCCCGAGAAAGTTGAGGCGTTAATGAGTTGGGAGAGGCCGAAGTCAATCTTCAAGATACGCAGTTTCTTAGGATTAGCAGGGGATTATAGGAGGTTCATCGAAGATTTCTCCCAACTAGCAACACCTATGACGAGACTAACCTTGAAGGAGGTCAAGTTCGAGTGGAATGACCTGTGTGAGAAGGCATTCCAAGAACTGAAGAGGAGGCTTACTTCAGCTCCTATTTCATAGTCCTGTGAGAGGGGGGCAGAGGTACACGCGGTATCAGGATGCTCAAGGCTAGGACTGGATGCATTTTGATGCAAATCGAGGGTAGTAGCTTATGGTTCCCGCTAATTGAAGAATCATGAGAAAAATTACCCCACACACGACATGGAGTTGGCGACCATAGTCTTTGCCTTGAAGATTTGACGCCACTACCTATACGGAGAATAGTTTGACGTGTATTCAGACCACAAGAGTCTGAGGTATATCTTCACGCAGCGGGACCTCAATATGAGGCAATGCATGTGGATAAAGTTCTTAGAGGATTATGACTTCACTTCAGACACCACTCGGTAAAGCAAATGTGGTGGCTGATGCACCTCGCCAGTCACAGGAGCATCACAAGATAAATTCCTAGAGTGGCAGATGCCCCGAGACCTGTGGACGCCTCTGACTATAGTATACGAAAGGTGCTCAAGGTACTTGGGAGTTTGGTAGTTATGCTTCGTCCCTATCGAGTAAAGTGATCAGTCCTAGGGCGGTGGATCGTAGGAGATTAAGTCCAATAAACGGCATACCAGTACACTGACGAAGGCTTAACCATCCAATGTATGATAGTCTTCGTATGTAGGACGGGTAGTGGCCCCCGCCTGATGACGTGAGAGAGGAGATCCTTAGGAGTTTCCACTGCCCCACTCACGTGGCATCCAGTGGCACGAATATGTATCATGATCTTCATCGCCACTACTACCTGAGCTGACGAAGAGACATGTCGAGGACTCGTCTCGACGATACCCTCACGCAGCCACAGGTTAAGGCCGAGCACCGCGCCAGTGGCTACTCTAGCCATCGGAGGTGGTTAAGCGGAAGTGGGAGCACGCCACGATGGACTCAGTGGACCCATCACCTTACATCGCGAGGCATGATGCTAAGATAGTGATAAAGTGGATCTACCACAAGCCCGCAGACATTTTCTAGCCGGGATGACCTTCACACTGTAGAAATTCTACCAGCTTGTAAACTGAGATCATTCAAATACATGGAGTGTCAGTGTCCATAGTGTCGAATAGAGATCCCAGATTACTGACATACTGAAGAGTTTTCAGAAGGCCACGGGGACATACTTGACTACAGCATTGCATTTCATCCCCTCGTGGCTGGGATGATCAAATGTGAGAGAACCATATAGATTTTATATATAAGCCGCGAGCATGCGCCGTGGTTCATAAGGGTAGTTGGAGAGCACTTACCCTTAGGACCTCGCCTACACAACTCGTTATCGGGGTGAGATACGATGGCACCCTACGAGGCTTTGTACGTGGGTGGCCATGCCGATCACCCATTCACTGACGAGGTGGGAGAGAGCTCCATCACTGGTCCTGATCTTATTGTGAGACACCCTGAGAAGGTGGGTTTGATACTTATTAAACGTCTTCTCACCGCTCGTAGCCAGCTTAAGAGCTTCATCGACAAAGCGACGTCGACTTACAACCGAGGGCATCTGCTGCCTTCAAGGTGGTGCCTAAGCAGGAGTGGTTAGATTCTAAGAAAAGAGGGGGTTAGCGCCAAGATATATTCCAGCCCTGAGATACTCGAGAGGGTGGGCATAGCCTGTATATCACTGGCACTACCACCGAGTTTATCAGTGTCCATGAGGTGTTCCACGCTCCATGCTCCTAAGTAAACCCGCATCCGTACCATGAAGTTGATCGGGAAGAGATTGATGTCGATACGATGGGACCATCGAGGAGGTACCTGGAGTATCATGGATACGGATCAGGGTTTTGAAACGAACCAGCGGGCTAGTGAAAGTGTCAGGCAACACCGAGGATTGAATGAGGTAACGTGGGAGTGCGAGGACTCGATGCGGGTAGCCTATCCCTTCTTGTTTAGGGATGAAGGTACGTGGTTTATTCGTTTAGTAATTAAATGACTAGTTTAAATGCATGAGATTGTGTACATTGCATATGCATGTGAGTTGATGTGAATGTGCGTGGAATTTCGGGACGAAATTATTTTAAGGGGGTAAGAATGTAAAACCCGAGAAAATTCAATTTTCTGAGAAAGGGTAAAACGGTAATTTCAATGGGAAAATCTGAATTTTTTCTAGATCTCAGATGACGAAACGGACTTCGCCGTTAGAATCGTCTCGTGAAATCTAGCAAACTTGTCGAATTTCGTTGAATTTCAACACAATCAGAATTTCACGCCTACGATAAGCCGAAAGTGGCTCATCGAGCCATGTGTCAAATAGGAGGGGCAGTCAAATGAAGAGACTATGGGCCTAAGGCATATGTGTCACCACTTGATATGAAGGAAATCAAAAGTTATGGATAAGGTGATAAAGGAAATCCAATAGAGCCAATAGGAGAGTGACACATGGCAAGATGAGGACATCCCACTTGACTTTAGACCAAACAATTCGGTGGAGAAGGAGATTGGTGGGAAAAAGAAAAAGAAAATAGAGAATAGAGAAAGATGAGAGAGAAGCTCCAACTTCTCTCTACGATCTACGGAGATCTATGGGCCTATTCACAAAAGTCAAGAACCAAAGATCATCTCGTCAACAAAAGCTACGTACCGGGCAATCGAAACACGACTCGCTGCTGATCAAGCAAGAGTTTGGGAAATCAAGGGTTTCGTGCTCAGAAGTGTCCACAGGACTCCCGTAGAGAAACTTCTATGATTCAAGAGGTAGGTCTTCTCCTACTTTGGTTATTTTCTACCTTGAGGGCTATGTGGTTGTGTCTTGCCCCAAGGGGGATGTTTGGTTGCATTTTGAACTATGGGAAGCTGCCCTATTTTTATCCTATGAATTATCTAGACTTTAGGACTGGTTTTTGGGTATGAAACAAAGGGAATTTAGCCACGTGTCCTTCAGGTAAATTGTAGCCATATCAGTGAACTTGATGTTAGGCTTTTAAATTACCCAAATCAGACCTCTATAGCCCATGTTATGGTCCATTTACCCAGAACAGCCTAAGTGGAAAGTTTGTCCGACTAGGCCTGCCTGCCAGTTCGCCCGTCCCAGTTTGCTCGGCTCCAGCTCATTCTGGCCAGTTCGGGTCGGGCTAGCTCATTCGACTAGGTCTGTCCAAATTCAGCCTCTGGTCTGTCAAGAAGTCCGGCTAGGTTTGTCCCACCGGGTCTGTCCGGCCAGCGAAAGTCCGTCCACTTGGTCCGACTGCTCATGCAATGTTCTCTCAACTTCACAACCATAACTTTCTTGTCCGAACTCCGATTCATACTTTCTTGGACTCTATGGAAATCTCTTTGAGTCTAAAATCTGACCATATGCCTGTGAATGGCATGTTGTGCTCATGTATTTTCTAAAAAATTGATTGTTGCACTAAGTGTACTAATCACTTGAGTATGGAATGACATGTTGAATGAAATACACTGTTTGTGTGTCATTGCTTGATAATTGAGTTACATGTTATTGTTTGTGGATGAGGCCATTACATGGCTTTTTGTAGACTACTTGTGGACATGATATGTCACAATTAGACCTGGATCGCCAGCAAGTCTAATTGATCGTAAATCTAATTTGTGATGTCAAACGGGTGTATTTGGGATATGTTGACATGACGAATGAAAATTATTAGCCATAAATTGGAAATGAGACATGTAATACTATGTGGCATACTTGCATTCCATATGCAAGGTGACATCGCGTCGAGTCGGGTAGGGGTGCATAGAAACGGTTAATTCACCATTCTTGGTGAATGTGTGGTGAGCTCAAAACGGATAGTGTCTAATTGAGACTCATGGTGGTATAAAATGAAAATATATATATATATATATATATATATATATATATATATATATATATATATATATATATGTGTGTGTGTGTGTGTGTGTGTGTGTGTGTGTGTGTGTGTGTGTGTGTGTTGGGCATAGCAAGATGGGGTAGATCCCCCCCAAGGTGAAAGACCCAAATTTACATGCGGTTAGACATGATCACCGATAGTGAAAGTCCGTAAAAATGTCGGAAGGCGTACAACGATCCTGCTGTGAGACCCCGAAAAATGACGTAGCCCATAAATAAACACACAAAATTTGATGATAATTCAAATGAGTATTGGAGGTCTGTCCAATGAGTCAAGTATTTAGGTGAAACACCAATGGCTGGTTTTTCACACTTGGCGTTGCATGTGTGAGGGAGTCAATGAGGACTTGGTACATGGGACATGGTGAGTAGCATTTCATTCATGGCATGTAAAATTCCATCATAGGTTTAAGCAATCTTACTTCAATGATGCTTCTTCTTTTTAAGGATATGATCATTGCATGAGCACTTAGGTGGGGAATAGCCTCTATAGGAGTTTACTCTATTGGGCATTGCTCACTTCGGCGTGACCTCCTTCGTGCAATGTGTGTGAATGCAAAGAGACGACGCCACTAAAGGCCGATATCGGAGAATAAGTTTCTGAGTGTGGCTTGATTTATATTTTATAAAACATGTATTAGAATACTACCATATATGTTTTGTATAAGAGTGGACGTAGAATTTAAAACTCTTATGGACTATGGTTTTAATACTGGCGCTTATATGTTCGGTACGGGTAAATGGGCCCTAATGAGCTGTGTTTTTACTAGCATGTGAAAAACAGTGAGGTTGTTATATAACATTAGGCCAAGGCTATATGTAATATATGAGGTTGCATTTTGGGTAGAGCTCCCTGTAAAAAAGAGACTATGCTCGAGCCATTAAATCTCGGGTCCCTGGAGCAAAGGGATTCCACGGTGTGGTGCCTGCCACCCCGACATCCACGACCTTCCAATGGGTTGACGGTTGTCAACCCGACCCCTGGATAGGGGTGTCACATTACCTGTTGCATGAAAATGATGTTTAAGGGTTCTATTCCAACGATCTGTGATGATATGTTTCACTCACTCTTTAGCTTTGAGTCGATCTAAATTTTCCTTTATCAACCGAATCAACTCGTACACAAATGGCATGGTTGGGACGACTTCTTAATCAATAATGCGAAGCACTGTGTATAGTGCCTCAGTAGATGGCCAGCTTCAATCTTCTCCCAATATTCATGATCAAACATGAGCCTTTCAACCTCATTTCCAACTTCTTTCCGAGCTAAGCTTGTGAGATGCCCATTCATTACTAATAAAGACTTTCTTCAAATCATCCCTTAAGATCAGAAAGGTAAGATAGTTCTGTTGCAAATCTGTTACTCCAGGACGCACAACATTCCACCACAAACCTTCGCATTTTTTCAAGAAACCAACCATGATTGTAAATGAAGGTGGCTATCTTTCGAGCATTCCTAATCAACTGAGCAACACTATCCCTTTTACAAATCTCTTCAAACATTAAATCAATTCAGTGTGCTGCACATGGATTCTAATACAGATTGTATTTCTTCATCAACAATTTTCCTGCTTTCACAAATGCTAATCCATCATCTATTACAATTTGCACCACATTTGCCTCTCCAACTTCCTTAATCACGTCCTTCAAAAAACCATATATTTATTTTTTTTCCTTAATCTTATCTAACGCATCAATAGATTTGAGGCAAATTGTTCTTCTTTTGAATATACCATGAAATTAATTATGCTTAATTTGGTTGGCCCGGTCCATCCATCGCACATAATTGTGCATCCATATGTCTTCCATTTCTCTCTTTGTATGTTGACATAAACTTTCAGTCTTTATACTCCATTTCCAAGCATTGCTTATTTCATATTATAGACGGTTCGGCTCATCCCTACATATATAATTAAAGGAAAGTTGATTAGTGGTTGCAAAATTGCTAGGGAATCCATTTTTCTCTTGAGCAAAAGTTAGATTTCAACAAATTTTTAGTTTAGAAATATCATAATTTCCTGACACGCCTGCGCATCCATCAATTCCCGTATTTTTGTATGTTTTGGACCAAAATCCAATCAAAACACTTATAGCCTTTTTTTTTAAAAAACTATTACACTCATATCTTATAAACTTAAGGTTTTTTTTTTTTTAGGTTAAATTGATGATTCTACAAATGTTCAATAAATTAATGTGGGAGAAAAGGTCAATAGCATAAGTCTTAAGCTCTTTCGGGGAAATAAGAATTTGAAGAAAGATGGTGGGACAAGAACTGGAGTTAAAAAATCAGTAAGTAAGATTAATTTCGGGGGATGCATTAGTTTGAAAATGGTATGGAAATTTATGAACCATGAATCATCACATGTGGCTAAAGGAAGATGGTGGAACAAGTAAATTAATGTTCAAAATTTGCAAGTAAGAAGATTACGTGGGCATGTATGCATGTAATATGCTTCGTCTAATTCATATGCTGACTATTCCTGCCGTAGGAACTAAGGTCGCTAAGATTATACTACTCGTGGAAGTCCATAGCCGTTTCCACTGTGAGTGGTTTTCCTAGGTGATCCTTAGTGAGTATTCTCCAAAGAATGTGCGGTCAAAAGTAAAATCTGGGGGTTGTGATTGATTGATTGGGCAATAGACTAAATTAACTATTTTAAAGTAGAAGGGTGAATGATAGGGTTCTTAGGTTTCCACTCACTGCAGATCAAGTAATTCCCACCTCTTATTCACAATCTCATCTAGGAGCCATTGATGAATGGTCTTCGACGGAGGATGTTACATTAAAAGCTCTTTTAAATCGAAGAATGATCGAGCAATGATAAACACTTGTTCAAACGATTTGCTTGGACTCTTAGCTTAAATTTGCGATCAAGTACAACATGTACAGAGGGTCTATCGTTCACACGTTGTCAAGAAGATACCAAACTAAGGTTTATAAGATTTTCACATGCTAGCATCATACAATCCCGTTGAAGTACAAAAGAGGAACAGGTTATTACTTTGATAAGAGTCAACTAGTTAGAACTATCATGGAGTTTAATGTTGAAATAGGAAATCATTCATATTTGATAAGAAACTACCTATAAGGAGATTTGATAAAATAAAACTGAATTAAAGATTTGAAATCAAAGTACAAAATAACGTAGGAAAATACCGAGCGTATGAACTAACCGGAAGATTACACGAATCAAACTTAACTTAAAAAACTAATCACTCTACTCTACTCTTTGAACCCTAGCAAAAATATGAGAAAAAAACTCTCCCTTTATGAAACCAAAACCCTAGATCAAAAATTGCTCCTCTCCACCCTTTCTTCGGCTTAAATACCCTTCTCCTTCATCATCTCGAAGTGGTGGTCGAAAGACAAGCGTGCCCTTGCACCGAAGTTGGAATTATGCTCAACCTTAAAATTACATGTTGGTACCCTACTAATAAGCGTGGTAAATTCTGCACTGGGCTAATAGCTGATTTCCGTCAGTACCCTACATCAAGATCACTGAAGTCAAAACGGCATTCAAATGGTTATTAGTGATTTTCACTAGTACCCTGTGATCGTATCACCGTCGCAAATGTTCCCCAACACCATAGCACTTCCCAAGACTTCTCAACAGCGGCTGCCATCATCCGCAATGATCTACATTTTCTCTCTGGACACGAACCCCAATAACAAGTATGCACTAACTCGAAAAACCCGTACAAGTCCAAAACACGAGAACGATCAGCGCACCTATTCTTATACAAATGAGAGCAAAATATGAGCTTGGAAGGTACTAAAATCCATAAATGTTGCCCTTTTCAGGTATTCAACACACCCTATCCTACATCTTGCTAAATTCCTAGCAAGATTGAACTGGGCACACCACTATTTATGATTTAATAAATGCTTTAGTGCAATTAAGCTTTGCAAGTTTCCCAAAGGGAAAAAATTGAGTATAGTACTTCCACCTGACAGAATATGCAATCGTCTGAACTTGAATGAAACCATGGTCTAAAAGTAATGGACATAATAACAAACTATTACAAAACCGAGATATTCATATAGGGGACCATGGAATTAGGAAAATACGAGCTGCAATAAGATTGCCAAACTGAAATGAACTATAATATCAAGGCAAACAATTTAACATCACCAAGCAACTAGTATGCATAAAAGTCAACGAAGAACAACCAACATAACTAAAATAAAAAATTCCGGGCAGAGTCAGAATCACATGGGCTGATAAATGTGGCTTATTCAACAAATGGGTGTCAGTACGACGCGCCGAGGTCTCTACCTAATTTCCAACACCACCCTATTCTAACCCACCATGCTACTACTCTACATCCTCCCTATCATCTGTCGAAGAGAATGCATCCTCATCAACATAGTCGTCAAGCTCATCAAAATCCCCTTCCAAGTCAGGAGAGGGCATCTCCCACTGCAGGTTCTCCTCGGTAGATGTGACTCTCGAGCCTAGAGAGCCTGTGGTCCAGTTGTTTCTGCTTACCCAATATGCACTTGAACCAACCCTTGATTCGACGCTCCATCCTTTTCAAGGGGGATGTGCTCATCGACCCATGAGCTGATGACGAAGAAGCCCCTAATATAGCCGAAGGAGAACGCAAGACCGAGGTCTCAGGATGACCCTACTTCGCTTCGCTTCGTCGGTGACGTGGGCCCCAAATTAGGGAAGAATTCGTTATTCTAGAACTAACTCTTATCCCTAGCTTCCACCGATTCAGAACTTAGAGCTCCGAATGGATATATCTATTGGGATCGCAGAAGTCCCACATAACACACCATACAACCAAGGCATAATCAATGATCTTCCCAATCATCACCTCATACAAAAACTGTATTTCTTCCTTGCTTGGCAATTTCTCTTTTCCCTTCGGTCTGATCATATTGTGAATAATTTTGTTCAAGAAGCATATTCAGCTCGAGCTTCCTCGAACGAACTCTTACGCTGTGAAACCGCCATAGATCGGAGCGATGCAATACGGCATCGCAAACAACCCGCACTAACTATGTAATGGCCCTGAGAGGGTAAGGTCGGTCATGTGGGGCCGGGCGAACATAATGTAACAAGTGAGTTATCGAGTCAGGGCTGACCTTTAACTATTTTCCCATAACAATGGTCTCTAGTAGGGTATCTACATGCTGATTTTCTCCCAAATTGGAATAAAATTCCCGGACCAAGGTCGGTAAATACCCTTATACCTCCGCACAAACAAATTGCAAATTTTGCTCCTGAATAACAACCCTGATAGGATGGGTGAACAAGAATGTGTCCACTTTCACACCCCGGGCTATGGTACGAAAAACCCGCTTGGTAATTGATCGGGCCCACTCTTCCTCACTCAATCGAAGACTCTAAGAACGTGGCTTCAATCTCTCCCATTCGCCTCCGATGCCTCCTCACTCTCGATGTGAGATCTGCCGTTTTCCCTTTCCTTTCTTTATGATGAAATTATCGTTTTTTCAGTTTTCATGACCCGCTCCATAGAAGAGTTAGGAGCCTTACCCTTTCCAATGTTTTTCGATCTTGCCATAGATATGGCAAAAATAGAAAATATAGAAAATATAGCCCAAACACACAAAACGATATCCCATGATGGCCATCTCATGATATCGGGTGTTCGGTCGGTCATAAACTTCCTCGTACCATCGACGGATGCCACTAATCCACCAAGCACACAAGACTACCAACTCAAGCCACCCAAACAAATCCATGGAGACACAATGAAATATCACATAAAAGATGCTCTCAGAGAGATGAGGGATGTACCGTAAATACGAACTAAGAAGAATCGGTTCGAGCGGTAAGAAAACAGCGAGGAACATGTGATCACAGGTTTGCTTGTGGCTGAAGAGAAAAGTGGTTAGAAGTTTGTCTTATATATAGAATGGGGAGTAGGGCAATGAAAAGAGGTGTAAAAGGGGGTTAAAAACCCTAGTTTGGCCCAAAGTCGCGGCGGTAGTGGAGTTAGTGTGGTCTGGAAGTACCAGAGTATTACCTCTTTGCGTGGGTGAGTAAATTACCTTATCCGTTTTTTTTTAAATTGCGATTACTTAATATATATCTATATACCCTTTTCTGACTGCCCTCCATCTCGGATTCCATTGAATGCTCATTTCTTTCCCTGCTCATACTCTACCCAACTTGATTTGTGTTTTTACGAACTTGAAAATTGTACTACATCTCTTGACACCTTCACGCTCACCTTGGGGTCCACTGTACTTCTCATGATCACGATTCCTAAGGTTTGAACTGAATTGGCAACTCAAGGCTCAAGATGGGTGCAAAGGGTAATTCAAAATGATTTCGAAAAGTAACACAGAAATGATGGCTAAAATCATCTTCCGATTATGCATGGGTGTTCCTCAGTGAATATGATGCATACAGAATTAACATGAATGCTAAAACAAAGTACAGGCTGAAGCGATAGCAGGCAAAACATGAGCTTGAAGCAGAAAGTCTATGGCTTGTGTAGGGGTGACGAGTTTGGGGAATAAGGTCCAAATACTGAGACACAAAATTTTTATGCATGTTATTGTGTAGATGCATTGAGACTCACGTGGAATGCGTACATGAAGTCATCTTGTTCCCATACATCACGGTCAGTACTATACCAAGGCCGCGAAATCATGAGATTTTCCCATACACTGAACATGTAACATGCGCATAATTGGTTCCAACCAATGTATGCCCACCCCCACTACAGAAGGAAGCAGTGTCCTCAATGCACACAGGATACCCCCAGAAAAGGCGCATAATTAATTTTTTTTTTTTTTTTGCAAGGAAAGCAAACTAAAGAAAATAAAGCAGGAAGAAATTCAAGAAAGAAAAAGAAAACTATATACAACAAGGTAGGATAAAAATTACTCTGAAGGAACATTCGAGTAGAGCGCGGATCTGCAGGTTCCTCACCCTTCTCTCTGGTCAAAGTGCTTTCGAGAAATGGATTTAAGTTGGCCGTGACTTTAAGGATTTCCCATTTTCGGTTCTCGATTTCCACGGCTTTGCACCATATGGGTAAACTGCGCCCGGCGACCGAGCGGGCAGTCCACACAGGCGAGTTTTCCTAGAAACATGTGCAAGCGAGAGTTGTCTGACCAATACGCTTTGGTGAGGTTCAAAGGTCTTCCGAACAAGGGTCTTGTCATGGAACATCTTGAGCCTCTCTTTGTAAAATTGGGAGCTCTCATATGATTCATGTCACAATTCATCAAGCTCGTTCATCTGCAGCAATCGCTGTTTACCTGCCTGAGCCAAATCAAAATTAAGAGTTTTAATAGCCCAATATGCCCTATGTTCCATTTCTACCGGCAGATGATAGGCCTTGCCATAAACAAGCCTATAAGGGGACATTCCAAGAATAGTATTAAAAGAAGTACGGTAAGCCCAAAGAGCATCGGTAAGTCGAAGCGACAAATCCTTGCGATTTGGGGCTACCGTTTTTTCCAAAATATGTTTGTTCTCCCTATTGGCTAATTCGGCCTGACCATTGGTTTGTGGGTGGTATACCGTGGAAACTTTGTGTGTGACTCCGTACTTTTTCAACAAATTCTCAAAAGATCGATTACAAAAATGAAGCCCACCATCACTAATGATTGCACGAGGCACTCCAAAGCGAGAAAAAATGTGTTCTTTTATAAATTTCAAAACAACCTTGTGGTCATTAGTTCTCATTGGAATGGCCTCCACCCACTTCGACACATAGTCAACAACCAACAAAATGTAAAGGTACCCACAAGAGGGGGGAAAGGCCCCATGAAGTCTATACCCTAGCAATCGAAAATTTCAATGATTAAAATAAGGGTAAGAGGCATCATGTTCCTTCTTGTGACCCTTCCTAATTGTTGGCACCGAGCACAAGTTTTTCAAAATTCAAAGTAATCTTTAAAAAGCGTGGGCCAGTAAAAACCAGCTTGCAGAATTTGTCCACTTGATTTTCCTTGCGAGAGAAATGCCACTCCACAAGCTTCAGGATGGCAAGATGAGCACTTGATTTGATACGTCATTGGGTACACCTTCTCATCAATTAGTACGGGCGGTATTTAAACAAATATGGGTCATCAAAATAATATTTTCTTAATGTCCGTAAAAATTTCTTCTTTTGTTAAGAGGTCCGTGGGGTGGAATTTGACGATCACGGATATTTTACTATGTACGCATACCATAAGAGCGTGAGCAAAAGCGGGCGCTCATCGAGTAGCCTATGGGCGAGCCATGAGTGATTAGAAACTAACCAGCGGTGTGGTCGGCTACCACATTCTCAACTCCTTTTTATCCTTAATAATCAGGTTAAATTCTTGGCACAGTAGGATCCACCTAGTCAAACGAGGCTTAGTATCCTTGGGAGCGAAATGCTTATTTGCATGATCTGTGAAAATGGTCACGGGAGACCCTACAATGTATGACACGAACGTTTCTAGGGCGTAGCTTGACGGCTAAAAACTCTTTTCGTAGTTGTGTAGTTGGCTTGTGGCGAGGAGTCTAGAGTCTTTGCTGACATAGTAGATCACAAAGCCTTTTTTATCTTCCTTTGTCTTAAAAACGGCCCACATATAATCATAGCGTCGAACATGATCTCGAGGAGTTCCCAATTGGGGATTAGCATGATAGGAGGAGACACTAACATAGTTTTGAGTTTATCAAAGGCGTCCTCACAAGCCTGTGACCACGAAAAGGAGATGTCATTGGCAAGCAAATTGCATAAGGGACGGGCTATGGCACTGAAATCTTTTATGAATCTCCTATAAAATCCAGCATGTCCTAAGAATGATCTTATATCTCTAACACACTTAGGAATAGGTAAGTTAGAGATTAACTCGACTTTAGCCTTATCCACCTCGATTCCTTTTTTCGATACTATGTGACCTAAGACAATCCCTTGTGTTACCATGAGTGACACGTTTCCCAGTTTAAGCACGAGTTCTTATAGTGACATCTCTCGATACTACGTAGATTCTCGGACATCCCTCATATGAATCTCCAAAGGCGAAAAAGTCATCCATGAAAATTTCCAAATGATTTCTATCCTTATCGAAAATCCATCATGCACATTTGAAGGTTCACCAGTGCATTACATAATCGAAGGAGCATTTTCTAAAAGCCGATAACACAAGGGCCCAGTGAACGTGGTTTTCTCTTGGTCTTCTAAAGCTATCTCAATTTGATTATACCCCGAGTACCCATCAAGAAAACAATAGAATTCATGCCCTGCAACTCTTTCCAACATTTAATCGACAAAAGGTAAAGGGGAGTGATCTTTCCTAGTGCCCGCATTGAGTTTCCTATAATCAATGCACACCCTCCAACCTGACGTGACAGGAATGGGAATTAGCTCATTGTTTTCATTTGCTACCACAGTGACTCCATATTTCTTAGGGACTACCTGAGTTGGGTTGACCCACTTACTATCTGCTATGGGGTAAATAACACCTATGTCCAGTAGTTTTAGAACCTCTTTCTTGACCACTTCTTTCATGATTGGGTTTAGTCGTCGCTGTGGTAGTCTAGAGGGTTTGACATCCTCTTCCAAATGAATCCTGTGTGTGCAAATCAAGGGGTTAATTCCCTTGATATCTGCAATTGTCCATCCTATGGCGGTTTTATGGGTTCTCAATATCTCCAAAAGCTTATTTTCTTGATCTGACTCTAAAGAGGAAGATATGATTACCAGGAAAGTTTCCTGCTGCCAAAAGCAGCATGTTTGAGATGTGATGGTAAGGGTTTCAACTGATTTAGGTGGTCTCTCTTTTCGAAGGTAACACCACGTCCTTAGTGGTGTGATGTTTCAAATTTAGGTGCCCACCCATTTGCTTCCGATACCTCCTTTGTGTTCGGTGCGATTATGGGTAGCGAAACTTGACTTAGATGTGGTCACCTCCCCTCGATGACTCAAACACTAGACAAGACATGAGAGGATCATCGTATGCGACATGATCTACATATTGCTGCACCATAGAGTCTATCATATTTACCTCACAAGCATCCTCCTCATCCCCCATTTCCTTGATAACATTAAAGATGTTCAAATTAACGGTCATGTTACCAAATGATAATGTCATTAGTCCTCCTCTATAGTGTATAATGGCATTATGATTAGCTGAAATGGCCTACGAGAATCAGAATTTGAGGTTCCTTGGTTCTGTGAGGTTGAGTGTCAAGCACAACAAAATCCACTAGAAAGTAGAACTTGTCCACTTGCACCAATACATCCTTCACTATCCCTCTAGGAATCTTCACACTATGGTCAGCTAGCTGGAGGGTGATATTGGTTGGTTCTAATTCTCCTAACCCTAGCTCAGCTTGAAGCCAGAGTAAAGACAACTCAAAGAATTTAACGCCTTTAAATCCACTAGAGCATGTCTAACTTTGAATTCCCTACCACTATGGAAATCGTAAGGCTTCATAGGTGTTTGTATTTTGGGGGCAAATTGTTTCGGATCAATGAGGTGGATTGCTCGATCATAAATGCCTCATGATGACACCTAGTTTTCTTTTACGATTACCCACGAGATCTTTCAAAAACTTGGCATATGACGGAATGCGGTTAATAGCATCCTAATAAAGGAATGTTCAACCGCTTTGTTTGAACGAGCTCATAAATTCGAATGATTGTTCACTTTCTTTTGGGGTACGCAACCTATGAGGTATGGAATAGGAGGACATGGGAAGCCTTGTCTTTTACGACCACCATCAAGAACATACGCCTAGGAACATGAAATGGCCAGGCACTGCATCATCCGGCTGGGTTCATTTTGCAACTCTTGTATCGATTCCTTGGGCTGAATGGTTTTGTCAATTACCTTACCACTTCGAAGAGTGGTGATAACCTTACAATGTTCGAAGGTGCCCTCACTTGGACCTGAAACTCCAACACTATTTTGACCTTAGGGGTTTTGGATGGTTTGAGAAGGGAGTTTCCCTTTTTCTTAAGCCGAAATTTTCGCGGGGATGGCTTTGATTGCAAGATCTCTTTGAAAATAGGCTTGACGATTTGGGGTGGTATTTGTTGGATTGTTGGATTACCGAACTCTGGCGTAATATGAACATATCCTCAACTTCTCTTATGTGGAAGTTGATTTACGATGGAAACCTCGTTAGGTTCAGAACTCTTGAGTGCACTTTGACATCCCTCAACTGAGGGGGCTTGCCTGAAAACCCTGGGTTTCTCGATAATTGTGGCCTCTCGGGGTTGTTTGGCATAAGTTGTGTGGGCCTCCCTCATTTCCTCCAACTAAAATTCTGGTGCTTACTCCCACCTGATTATACGTTTTAATATGGAGAACAAGGGTTTCCTTTGCAGTTAAGATATTTAGCTTCGTTTATTCAATTGCTCCCTTAACTCGAGGAAGGTTTCATGCCACGAGTGGGTAGGTTGTCAAATGATGCATGCGGCCCCACTCTAGATCCATGAGAAAATCAAGGTACTGAGGCACACTAGCACCTTCATCTGCCCTTCAATTCTATAGCTTCCAACTTCCCTGTTAAATTTAGCTTATTGGTCATAAGAAAAACACTATTCTTTCTCTTAAGTGATGGAGTTCCCTCCCATCGTAGGTGTACTTAATCTTAGCAAGATCTAAGGAGGTATTAGTCTCCCATGTTCGAAGTATTTTTGCTATGGGTGTCAAGAATCAATTGGTCCCTCAGAATTTCTTTCTTTCTCATAAAACTTCCCAAGACACATCATTCGGGATGTACGGTTTTGTTACCATGATAACCTTTGATGAAATAGAGTACGATTTGTCCAACATCCAAAACCATGATGAGGGATAGCATGAAGGGAGATCCCCTCAGATCTTCCCATACCACAAAGAAAAGGTTCACCCGATTTTTCTCACAAAAGTTTTGGATTACACGCATGAGTGCATTGCAGATGCAAGATAAAGAACTGTTATGAATTGGTCTCAAGATATCTTCCTGTGAAGATTGAATTAGGTGTGCTTAATGAAACCAGTTATTTTGGCCTTTTCCTTTAGAGATAATGGGAATAACACCATGCAAATTATGTGGAAAGGCGATCCAGTAGAGAGGGATGCACTGCAAACATCCTCAAAGCTCCTCGAACGAGGTTCTCGGGACCAACCCTCGATACAATGTGTGTGTGAGCAGCACTCCATTCTACTTCAAGGAGGAATTGGTTAGCCTCTTCATGTAGGCGAATACAATAGGTTGTCAGGGTTCTTTTCGAGCGTACCGTGAGTTCTCTGTTATTAGGTGGTAAGGCATGCAGGGGAGCCCATATTGTTTCACGAATTTCAAGACATTTACTCCCTCCTACCGTCGTTGTCGAGTGCAACGTGATCTCCATGTTGTGGAGGTTCATGGAGTCTCAGGTTAACAGTACCTTTGGGTAATATCAGAAAGAGGTTGCCGACTCTCAGGATGGCCCCCATTTGAGGCGTAGGTTGTCTTTTGAAACAATTGGACTTACTATGGACTCTTCGTAATTTCTCAAGGTATAATTTTACAAGTCGACGTTGCTCAAGAGAGCCCAAACCGGACATGTGCATCGATTCTACTCCTTCTAAGCAGATACCCACTTAAGTTCTTCACAAAAAAAATAAAAAATAAAAAGAAAAGGTAGAGAACGTACCGGATTTGCAATGCAATTGCAAATTACCTCTAGCTCTCTTTAGATCAACTAGATTGATCGCCAACGCAACGCTTCTAAAAACGTTCGCCTAATTCGTATGTTGAATTTATTCCTGCCGTAGGAACTAAGGTTCAAGACATACTACCGTGGAAGTCCACGTCATTTCCACAAGGAGGGTTTTCCCAGTGATCCCAAGGAGTATTCCAAAGAATGCCACAAAAGTAAAACTGGAGGTTGTGATCGATCGATCGGGTACGTACTGTTAACTATTTTAGCTATATGACAACAGATAGGGTTCTTAGGGGCTCCACCACTCACGATCAAGTAATTCCCACCTCTTATCATAATCTCATCTAGAGCCATCGATGAATGGTCTCACTGAGGATGTTGGCATTAAAAGCTCTTTTAAACCGAAGAATGATCGGTTAAATGATAAACACTTGTTCAAACGATTGCCAGACCTTTAATTGCATTTGCATCAAGCACGTTCTGTACCAGGGTCTATCGCTCACACGCTGTCAAGAAGATTCCAAACTAAGGTTTTATAAGACTTTCTACGCGCTTAGCATCATACAATCTCATGAAGCGCCAAAGAGGAATTGAGGGTTATTACTGATGGCGTGAGCTCTGCACCGTTAGAACTCCTATCATGGGAGTTTAGAACATCACAGCACAGAATCATCATACTTGATAAAAGAAACTACTCATAAGGAGATTTGAGAAATAAAACTTCAATTGCAAGATTGGGAATTCAAAAGTACAAAATACCGTAGGAAAAATACCGAGTGTTTGAACCAACTAAAAGATTACACGTAATCAAAATCCAGAATCTAATAAAAACTAATCACCTACTTCTACTCTATGAACCTCTAGCAAAACATGAGAAAAACACTCTCCTTTATGAAACCAAAACCCTAGATCAAAATCGCCCTTCCACCCTTTCTTCTAGCTTTTAAATACCCTTCTCCTTCATCATCTAGAAGCGTGGTCGAAAGACAAGCCGTGTCTCTTTGGACCGGGTTGGAATTATGCTCAATCCCACAAACATGTCGGGGTACCGGTACCAAGTGTGGCACCGCACTCAAAAGGCTACTAGTGATTTCTTGTCTGGGGCACCGTATTGTGCTCTGTCTGCACCGCACTCACTGCCTCGCAAATGTTCCCCAACACCAGCACTTCCAAGACTCTCAACACAGCCTCGCCATCATCCGCAATGAGATTCATTCGCCTCTCGGACACGAACCCCCATAACATATGCACTCCGAATCCGAAAAACCCTAAGACAAGTCCAAAACACCCAGAACGATCAAAGGCACCTATTCTTATACAAAATGAGAGCAAAATATGAGCTAAAGGTACTAAATCCGATATAAATGTTGCCCTTTTGTGTATTCAACATGATACATGTGTTTGTTGAATGCATTATTGAAATCTTCTTGAATTTTTTAACCATTGGCTTGAGCAGATGGTTACGTGAGGATATAATTAATGTTCAAAATTTGCAAGTAAGAATATTACGTGAGCTTATTATTAATACAAATGAATTTCGGGTGGAGTGACCGTAAGCACTGCGTGATAGTCGATCGCTCTGGCGCATTTCAAGACTATGAGCGCTGTTAAAAGTTATGGCAACACCAAGAAGTGGAAGAGGCAACATGGGAACGTGAGGACATGATGCGTGCCACTTATCCTTTCTTATTTAAGGATGAAGGTACGTTGTTTAGCATTTATACTTTAAATGATTAAGGGTGATACACAGATTGTAGGGTATGCTTCACTTGTAAAATTTTAAAGGGAGAACAAAACAAGAAGAAAAACAATTTTTCTTAAAAAGGTAAACTGGTGAATTTTTCTGCTAGAGTACAAGTTGAAAACTCAAGTTTTCTAGATCTCAAATGACTAAAAGGACTTTACCTGAATCGCCTTGAGAACTAGCTTACTCACTAGGAATTTGGCATTCTATGATAGTTCGAATTTCACATTCGAGCACTACGTTTGATGACATGGAGGTGAAAAAGCACACTTAACATCACATGCTACATGGCAAACTTTGAGGAGGGAATACAGCATGAAAGCCATGTATGGCATCACCAGTGGTATGTGTCCACATTACATGGCACATAGAGAACGGTCAAAATGAGGAAAGGAGAGTGAAGTTTCCTTTCAGGGGATCAAACCAAGGAAGAGATTATGGGAGAAGAAAAACAATTTGGTGGAAGAAAGAAAAAGAAAAGAAAGGAGAAAAAAAGAAAGGAAATGAGAAAAAGAAAGGAAAAGAGAAAAAAGAAAAGAAAAAGAAAGGAAAGAAAAGGAGGAAAAACATAAGAGAGGAGGAAAACCGTGCATGGAGGGAAAGGAAAGGCCTTTGATTCCTGTTTCAACGCCGTTGTTATCCGAGAATTGTAATCGGTCTGATTTACGAGAGCTAACAGTGGTAAAGAAAAATAAAGAGGGTACGGTTTTCCTACACCGTTCCTTCTAATCTATGTCGCAATGGTCATGGTTCAACCCTTAACCATGGACCCAGTTTTAAGATGTCGGGACCGAAGAAACCAATGCTGGCTGAGTTTGAGGACTACTTCATTGTCAAGATAAATATGAACATACCTTTGAAATTTGTTAAAAACATAAATAAATAAAACAAAAACTGAAATTTCTAGACTTAGCCCAGATTATTTCCGAGATTGGGTATGGCCGGATTTATGGCCGGGAATGGTTAGTTTGTGTGGATTATTTTTGTGTGTTATTATTGGAAATTTTATAACATGCTGAATGTGTTGTGAAATACAATAAGAAATATTATGTTATATATATATTAGTATGAATGGATGTAAATTATATGTTTTTGTATAAATTATCCATGGTACTTGGGTATAAAGTATGGTTATAAATTTTTCCATGTAGTGTTCGTTATACATGTAATATGAGATAACATAAGTGGCTGCAAATATATAATGAAACATCGTGGCCTCATACGGTGAGTGCATGGTTTATAAATCGATTAATCGCTGGCTTGGTGCTTGATCGGTGGGCTCTGAAATGACAACGTCCAAACACAGTCGCACGATTGCATGAAAACAGTAAAAAATGTGCCTAGTATCAACGCTAAGGTATTAGTCCCCTCGAAAGTGAAAAACCCTCCGATAAGGCCACATAAGTCCTACGCATGAAAGGTCGAAAAGTGTCTAGGTTCAAGTGAGTCTATGCTAGGTATACCAAAAACCATCATCACAAAAATAGCATGGTGGATTTAATATAAAATGATCACAGATTTATCAATCCAAAATCTGGCTTTATAAAACAAATGAAACTCCATTTTAAAATATCATCGATGTCATCTGTAATGACGCTTCACGCATCGCATGGTTACGTGCGAGGGAGTCAAGGAGTAATCAGCGACATGGGGCATGATGAGTCTCATCTCGCTTACGGCATGCTGGATTCCATGGTAATTTGATACATTATTCATTGAATGTTGATGTGTGTTATCGCGGTGAACATGGTAATTGCATGCGCACTTGGGAGGAGTATAGCCTTCGCGAGTTATTCCATCGACATTGCCTACCCCCGCCGTGACCCCATTCATCGCGTGTTATGTACAGGTGATTGACCCTCATCCGAGACCGCAAGTATGAAGAAAGCCGAACTATGGCTTTGAGAAATCTTTTTGTAAAAAAACCAGATTTTACATGCAATATAAGAGAGTTGTAACTCGAACTCTTATGAACTGTTTTGATAAATTTGTATATTTTTCTAAAATATATAGGCATGAATGGATCTCGTGAATGTGATTTGATATGGATCCCTAATAAAATACTGTTGAACAAGACCTGCCTCAATTATCCAGCCATTACTATCTTCCTCCGAAATTCTACGGATTTCTTTCTCCTCATTCTTCTTTCTTCATGCTGTATTCACGGTTTCATGACCATCATGTTCTATAAGAATGACCTCAACTCCTCTCATATGTTTATCTCATCATTTCACCACTACAAGCCTCAAGGACAAGATTAAAAATGTTTTGAAAAATCCACCTTGAAATTTGACATACCAATAAAATTGCCTAATTCGATAAAAACATACTTATTTTCTTGCAAAAATAACCCCTTCTTGAAACAAAAAATGTAAATACATGAAATGGAAAAAAAAAATTACTTTGGACGAAAAGGTTAGATTAAAAAATTTAAGGTTAATTGATGATGATGCTTTTTCAACCGAATCGGGCTTCGAAAGCGTAGGGGTAGCCGGCCGTCCTCGACGCAGCCGATGAGCGATCGTCCGGCTGAAGTATGATCGCCGCAGCATCGATCTCGCAAACCTTGGTCGTAGCACCTCTCGCAGAAACAAAGCGCGCGGCTTCGCGAGGCTGTGCCCGCGGGCCGCCCGATGCCTGCCATTTTCTAAGAGGAAAAAGAGACGGCTGTAGGCTAATGTATGAGTATCGGGCGCAGCCTTCCGCACCGGAATGCGCTCTGCATTTATATGTAGATGTTCAACCGGGGCTGGATGATACTGGGGAGTCTTCCAATGGGATGGATATTTTTATTTTAGTCCATCTGATTTATACAGATAGAGAAAAGCAGCTTTATTTAGATAATCTTCCTTCCTTATTTGGGGATGTCCAACTGGCAGATGTGGTCATTTTCTTTCTCATGATCATTGATGGGTAATATATCGCAGGAACATTCTATTTTCAGATTGGGAAAACATGGAAGCTGATCACTGCAGGAATCTCCGAATTTATCCAGATCGTGTTTCTGCCACAGGCCGCCTTCTCGTCAGTCGATATGGAGGGCCTGAGTTTGCATGGAGCCGACCATTCTCGGGCTTGCGAGGGATATTGGGCTCCATTTCTTTTTCCCCCCTCATCGCCGCCCTGCACCCTCAGGTGCACCAGACTGGGTGCAAGGGCACGTAATTTTCCAGAATTCCAGCTGTTGGCTCACGTGTCCGCTGGAACAGAAGCACCAAGGCCCCGACGCCACACGTTGGGCCTACACAACGACTCTTCACTCACGCTGTTTTTCATATATTCCCAGCCCTTAGCTCTTTCACCAACTTCCTCTCGTCTCGAGTTCCTCCCTGTCCCAAAGATCCTCCCCGGCTTTAGCATTCAGATTCGCTTTCTTCTCATGCTTGGCCCGCTCAGGCCCTGCTCGTGTTTTTCCAATGACTGCTCCGCCTTATTCCGGGTCCACCGCCACACCCAATCCGTTGCGGTTATTTTCGACAGTACCGACGAGGCGGTGTCCGCTTGTCAGACTCGCTTTTACCGCCTTCGCTTTCATCACGTGGTCCGTTCCTTCGCAGACGTTACGACCTTCAACTCCAAGCGTTCGCTCTAGACTGTTAGGGATGCCCCCACGGCTCTGGCCATGATCAACTCTGTACGCTCTCCTACGCCCCACTTTCGCAAGCATGGGCGGCAATAAACCTAATTAAATATCCGCTGGGGTCGGATTACCTCAACCGGCTTTCGCTCAACATGTCACAACGTGGACCCAGTACGTCATCTTTTCCGCAGATAGGCTACTTCAATGAACGTTATCGATCTTTCCGTCCGCCAGTATGGACTCCCCGATTTCCACACAATTTTTTGGCAGCTTCCCAGCTCAGATGGTATGTTTCTTTCGAGGTCAGTTTACTAATGGTCTTTGCTTCCACCGCATCCCTATGAAAGAGGTTCTCGCAAAGATTAACTTATGTCCTTCCCAACCCAAGCCCTAACGGTCAGATCTTGTGCGGCCCATCAGCCCAGTGAGTCAAGGGGTTCAAGGCCCCAGCGTGGCTCCGCCCCCCATCCTTCACCAAAGGAGACCACCGAGGGCTTCCTTTACTCCGGGGGACGTCTGCCTCCTCCTCAGGATCTCCGATCTCTCCTTCATAGGTCATGGGAAGGATCGCTATTCTCACACGCCTAACAAACACAACTCCGACAGGATCTACACTAGTGGTCCCACGCCAGGCTTCCCATAATCTTCGTGATAGGCCAGCACTGCTTTCTGAGCTGACTGTCAGCTGGAAGACTGAATGCTTCTAATTTCCATATCTTCTATATTTCTGTGCTCGTCACTTTGGGCGCCTAAGATAATGTCATGGGTCATGCGCTGAGGAGTGTCCCGCCACCCATTACGCGTGAGTTGATAAAAAGCTTCTCACATTCCCGCCCATTCTAATGCAAGGTCCAAGACTGCCTTCACTTGCGCTTCCTCACTCCTTCCACTTTATCTCCTCCATCGTGGCTTATTTCACACACTCCCCACCGTGGAGCAGGATTTCGGGCTCCGCCTGGGCAACCTGCTTCCAGGCGTGCGGAAAATCAAGCCCGCCACGACCGCGCCCCGCCGGTTCGTGGGTCAAGCGTCCGATTTCCCGCCAGATCCAGCGGCGCGTCGCCTTAGCCAGCCCCTTGCTCAGCCCCCCTTCGAAGTCGCCGGGAGAGGCAAAAGGCCCTGCAGGGAGCCGCCGAGCAAAATGCGCCGGCGCTATGCCATAACCGCCTGAATCCAGCCTTCTAGAACTCCAAAGCCTCCTCAAGGAAGTGCAGCAGTTTACAGAAAGGAACAAAACCAAAAGTCATTTCAAAATCATGGACTGCTTCAACGCCGAGTCATAAAGTGCAAACTTCAATCCCCATCCCTCAAGGATTTTTGACCTTGGAGGTCAAAGTATCGTCAGCCGGACGAGGCTCGGCTTTATCCCTTCCGCAGGGCTGCATCGGCAAGTTTCCACCGCATTCGCGCCAAGACTCCGCACGGTTAACTTCATGTTTGATATGCGTGTGGCCAGCCTCATTCAGCGGCCCGCCGTGGGCGCCAACTAAAACAGTTACGAGAATTGCCCGATTTATGCGCATGCGCGCCACCGTTTCGAGCCAAACGTTTCAGCGAGCACGCAGATACGAATGGAAGAAGTATTTAATTTCAACTACCTAAAACATAGCCACGCCACCGCTTCAAAGTAGCGCAGTAAAGATTTAGGTCCGGCGACGCACGCACCGGTGGCAGCCAGAATGGATGCGCCTGTGTCGCGCGAACAGACGGATTGACCCGGTGAGGCCAGGTCGCGCGTGAGCTTTTAAATGGTCGGGAGGAGCTCATCACATCCCGCAGAGCTACGATCTTCGGCGAGCTACGCGCCAACGGTGACCTAACGAAGTATGAAACATTAACTCGCGCCCGCCGCGTGGCTTCCGGCGTCGGCGATGCCATAGATCGCCAGCCGTGAGTCCTCCGGCCGCAACCGCGCGAATCACGTAATGAGAGTGTATGACGCGCATCTTCATCACGCCGCTGCCGCCAGAGAGATGAGGTTATTAGACAACCGAGACCGCTTGTCGCCAGCTGGGCCTCCCCGGTGGCTCGCCAACAAAGTTCCCACGTGACTCCGTATCCGACTTAACTTCACCTCCCGGCTTTTGACAGAGGCGGTAACTTTCAATAATCCATTCTCAAGATCCCTGTACTTCCCGCTCAGGCCCATTCCCCATCTGCTGCTCGTCCTTTCTGCCACACTTTTCCCGAACTCCTGCTCATCTCTCGCCGTCTGACGCCGATTTCGTATATATAGATATATATATATATATATATATATATAAGAGAATTTATTTTTTTTTTTTATCTACCCGCTTTGTTTACCCGAGGCTCCTAGACCTATGTAAGCCTTCTTTAATAAATACTATTTTTAAAGATTTATGTTTCACCGATATTCTTACTTTTCTCCTCAACTATATACTGACCTGAGGTCCTGGTACCGTGCCTGCCGCCAGCACCGAAATACCGGTGCCTCAAGTTTTCTATTTTCGTCAGCCGCCCGCTCCTGTGCTCGTACGCCAAACAGAGCGAGCTCGCCAACCAGCCTTCTAGCCTTCGCTTACCGCCGCGCGAGTTGACCCGGTTCCCTAGCGCGCGCCCCGCCAGGTCAGGTCGCCACGCGCAGGCAGCCTACCGGCGGAATGGTCGCGTGGGCAATGCCCACGTGAATAATAGAGCTCAGCCCCAGCAAATCGAGAGGAAGAGCTCGCCGAAAGCGAATAAATGCAAAGCTCATCCAAGTAAACCGAAGGAGAAGAGCTCGTCAATGCAATTATTAGTGTAGGTCACCAGTGGAACTTCATGGAAGAGGCTCGGCTAATGTGGGAGTGGAATAGAGCTCAACGGCAATCAATGAGAAGAGCTCGCCGCCAATGAACGGCGAGTAGAGTCGTCCCAAAGAATCGATGGAAGAGCTCGTTGAGAATTACTGGCGCAGAGCTCGCCTATGCGAACCGGAGAGGAAGAGCTCGCTGCAAAGGGATCGAGTAGAGCCATCCGCTAAACTGCGGAAGAGCTCGCCAACGGCGGCAGTGGTGAGTTCGCTCAGTGAATCGACGGGAAGAGCTCATCGAGCGAATATCGAGCAGAGCTCAGTCCACGAAACTGGCGGTAAAGAGCCCGCCGCCGGAATAGCTGAGCAGAGGCCGCCCGAGTGAACTGATGGGAAGGAGCCTGCCTAGCGGCACTCATCGGCAGGAGCTCTCGGCCCATAACTGAGAGAAGAGCCTGCCGAGGATCGCCTGAGGTAGAGCTTATCCAGTAAACTGATGGGAAGAGTTCGCCAAATGTGAATGGCCAAAGAGCCTCGTCCGAGTGAACCTAATGGGAAGATGAGTTTCAGTCAAGAGTGATCGCTGAGTAGAGTTTCATTCAAGTAAATCGATGGGCGGCTCGCTAATGTGAGTGGTCGAAAGCAGAGCCTGGCCCGAGCGAACTGATAAAGAGCCTGTCAGCGAATAGTTGATTAGAGCTCATCCAAGTAAACTGATGGGAAGAGCTCGCAATGTGAATGGCTGCGGTAGAGCTCGGTCCCGGTTTTAACTATGGGAAGAGCCTCGCTTGAGTGAATTACCGCAAGAACTTGTCCATGCGAACTGAGAGGAAGAGCCTGCCGAGTGATCAATGAGGTGAGCTATCCGAAGTAAACTGGGATGGAAAAGCTCACAATGAATGGGTCGAGTAGATTCTGGCCCGAAAGGTAACCGATGGGAAGAGCTCGCCGAGTGATCACTAAGTAGAGCTCATCCAAGTAAACTGAAGGAAGAGCTCAATGTGAGTGGCCGAGCAGAAACGCCCGTCTGGCAGAACGCACATGGGAAGATTCGCCGGAGCGGATAGCGGAGTAGAGCTCGTCCAAGCAAACTGATGGGAAGAGCTCACAATGGAACGGCGAGGTAGAGTCGTCCGGCGAATCACAAGGTCAATCGGAGCAACGCCGGGCAGAGTCAGCCCACGAATCGGCAGAGCAGCGAGTCATTAGAGTGGATCACCGAGTGTATTTATCCAAGTAAATCATGGAAGTATCGCCAATGGATCGGGCCGAGTGCGGCTCGCCTCCGAAAGTGAACTCGATGGGAAGAGCTCACAGAGTGATCACCGAGCAGAGCTCATCCAAGTAAACCGATAAGAGCCAACAATGTGAGTGGTCGAGCAAAGCTCGCCCAGGAATCATGGGACAAATGGCCGAGCGTATTAGTTGGAGTGTAGCTCATCCAAGTAAATCAAGGAAGAGCTCGCCATCGTGAATAGAAGCGAGTAGAGCTCGTCTCGGCGAACCGATGGGAAGAGCTCGCCAATGCGAATAGCGAATAGAGTCACCTAAGTAAAAACTGGTCGCAAGAGCTCGTCAATGAATCGAGAGGAAAAGCTCGCCAGAGCGAGCCCTCGGCTTTGGCGCCAGGGCTCTGGTGGCGTTTCGCCTAGCCGAGTGGCAAAGAGAAACAGTCATCCACTGAGGCCAGGTGGCCCGTGCAAGAGTGTATGAACTCTCGCATCGGTGGCCCAAATGAGTGGCGATGTAACCTCGAGCCTGGTCTAACTCCCGAGGCAGGCAGGCCCGTGCAGCAGTAGACAGAGCTCACAACGGCTGCTCCAACCAGTGCGATGTACCCGAGTGGCAATGTACTGAAATGTCCCACCCCGAGGCGCCAGTGGCTCAGGCAGCAGTAGGTGAGCTCACACCAGGCCCTGTACCGAGTGGCGACAGCCGAGCGGGCAATGTAGCTCTTGCTACCTCGACTCGAGGCGCCACAGAGTCTCAGGCAGCAGTAGATGAGCTCGTCAACTGGCATGCCCCGTACCGAGCACGGCAGTCAGAGCGGCAACGTAGCCCGGAAATGGTCCGACTCGAGGCGCGGTGGCCTGCGGCAGAGTAGATGAGCCCTTCCAGCCGTTCGCGCTCTGCCGAGCGGCAGTTACAGGTACCTGTGCCGTTCGACTGAGGCGCCGCGGGCTCGTGGCAGCAGCAAATGAGCTCATCAATGGTGAGTCGCTGCCTTGGCCGCACGCCCCGCTGGTTGAATCGCCAAGGCGGCGCTCATTCGATCGAGGCTTCCTTCGAAATGCCGAACGCTTTACGCCGGGACATGGAGAATTTGGAACGCTCGTGACTCGAGTTAAGCTGGGCCTTCTTATAAATGGTGGCTTTATCGCTAATGAGTTTACGCTTTGAATACTTTGGCTTTTTGTGGCACGTGAATCGAGTCTCGCGGCGTAGATGGAGTATCAAGTCCGGTCGTTTCATCGGATCCATGGAGATTCCGGAGCTGCCTGGGCCTTCTTTCTTCTCGTGGGAGCTGTGTTTTTCCCTAGTCTCCCTTTATGGGAGTCATGTTATTCCCTAAACTGCAAGCAGAATGCGTCCCAGAGGGCGGTGCATCTCCTTGCGCCGCCTCTCTGCTTTTATTCTTCATTCCTTCTCCTCTTTCTTCCTCTCTCCTCTTCTTTTCTCCCTCCTCCCTTCTTTCTCCCTCTTCTCCTTTCTCCTTTCTTTTTTCATCTTTTCTTCCACATCTCATTCTCCCCCTTTTGTTTCTTCTCGCATAAACGCTTTCCATCCCTTTTTCTTCTTCTCCTCTTTTCCAATTTTCCTTTCTTTCCTCTTTTCATTCTCAGCCTTTTCTCCTTTGTTCCTTTTTTTCTTTTTTTTCTTTTTTCGAGGAACCGCTTGTACCGAATGCTTTGATGTAATCGATTTAATACCACTAATTCAGAATCAAATAGCCTTGAATCTGAAATGTTAGAAGCTTTTCCTTTTATGTCTATGAACTCATCAGGCTTTTTCTCGACATTTTCGCATATCTCGAATCAGATGAGATGTCTGACAACGTAATCAACAAATACTCAACTCGCCATCTAATAATTAACAAGGCTATATTACAAACCGACACTTATTGGTTAAAACGTTTAAGGTGCTCCGCATTCCATATATGCTGCAAGATTTTTCCCTCTTCTGTTTGAGTTCATAATTGCCTGGTCTGACGACTCGGGATATGATGTAAGGACCTTCCCAAATAGCTTGGTCATGCGCTGATTCTTTCCTCGCCGCAGGAGCTTTAAGACTAAGTCGCCTGCGCATGTAACTCGGTTGACTTTCGATTATAGTAATTACGTTTTCCTCTAATACTCTTCCTGCAGCTCTCGCCCGCCTCGCTTTCATCTGGGGAGCCCAGCAGAGATGAAGGGCCTCACATTATGTCTCCTCCCATAACTCGATCCCGAGATTCTGACTCGACTTCACAGCTATCGCCTGCTAAAAAGCTGGTGTGAACTGGTTTCCCGAAGGTCACATCAGGGTTAACCTGATAGAAACATGAAATCTTCAGTGGAGGTATTCACCAATTTCCTTAAGGTCTTCCAACTTGGTCTTCAAGGCACTTATGCTCCCAGGAAGATCACCACCCATTGATCATGGTGCTGGGGACGAGTAATAATTTTAATCCCGAAGCTCTAAGATAAAATTTCGAATTTAGTTGTCGAACTGCTCTTCCCGTTGTCTGGTTAATGTGGCTCTTTGGATGCCAAACCTCGCATATGATGGCTCGCCACACCTAAATTACGTATCTTTGCCTCGTAATCGTGGCTAAAGGCTCCTGCTTCTCGCCCACTTGGCGAAGGTAATCCACCGCGATTGACGAGGACTTGCACCCACCTTTACCAATGGGCGGGTCCCAATATGTCCAAACCCCATTGTTGGAAAGGCCAGGACTGTTATCGATGTTATACCTGCTGTTTAAGATGGAGATCTCGCGGCCCGCAAACCCCGCATTTCTCGACCAGGCTCGCTGTGCATCTCGAGCATGGTTAGCCAATAGCATCTGCCCTAAGATTCTTCCATAATGTCCGAGTTCGATATGATTCCCGCATATACCTCTCGTGGTACCTCTCTCAACACATACTGTGTCTCTCCCGATGACTTAAGGAAGTGTGGAAAATCCTCGCTCAGTAGAGGTTTCTATGATTACAACCTGGTCACTTCCGCCCTTTATTTTGGTCAGCGTCAGTCTGGCAGCTTCCGTCTATTATAATCCCAAATGGGGTCCATCCACTTCGGCACTTTACCTACCAGGCTTACCTACCATGCTATAAGATGATAGGGTTCCCGCCAAGTATTCAACAAGCCGCCACCCCGAGGTCTTCCTGTGAGGCCGGCTGAACTCAAGGCATCCGCTTGGGAATTCTCCGCTTCAGACATGCTCGACCTCAAACCAACACAAATTTCTTTTTTTAATAAACGCTGACTTTTCGGAGGCATAAGATCATCCTTCTGCCTCAGAGGTGTCTTCTATTCGTTCGACCACCACTGGGAGTCATCACTCTTAATGATCGACCTCTCTAATGAATGGCGCGAGGCTGAGGTCTTCGCCATGACTCGCCCCATACTCCTGGGTTCGTTGTTGGGGATTTATGGAATCCAAATCGAGTGCATACTCAATGTCTATTCCTTCCGGGAGGTTAGACAAGACCTGCCCACTCACAAGGCATTCGAGGCTCCATCTACGTAGAGTTTCCAAGGAGAGGTTAGTCGTCATTGGCGCCCCTTTGAAGGTGTTCACGATGTAAACTCCATGACGAAGTCCGCCAAGACCTGTCCTTTTATTGCTGCTGGGCTCAGATCCGGTGACTTTAACTCACAACTCTACGGCCCACTTCATCGGGCCCCACGGAGGTCTCTAGTTTATGTGTAATACTTGTTCATCGGGTACTCCGCTGACTTCTATAAGATGAGCTGGAAATACTGCAAAGCTCTGCCGCTTACCACTTCAAAGCTTCACCATTTTTCCATTCTGGTACTCCTTCAGCTCTGGGCCACCAAGAAGACAAACCTGATGTCAACTCGCTTTATCTCCGACGAGGATCAGACCGTTTAGAAAAGTCCGATACGCTAAGTATAAAGTGAGGAGCCCTTCATCAATCATAGAATAGGAGGGGAACTCAGTATGTCTTCAAATGCCGAATGCTTCTTCAGACTGGTCCCATCAAAGCGTTTTCTTCGTAACTCGAAGAAAGGCTGGCATTTATCACTTGCCCCGGATACCAACCTGCCTTAAAATCGCGATCCTTCCCCGCCGCCGACTTCCTTTATTCCTGGCGGTGACGCAAGAGGTCGTTTAGCGATCGCCTTTATTTTGTTCGATTTGCTCACCTCCCCCGCGGGTCGACTCATAACCCGTGGAATTTTCCGGAATGCACACGCCGAAGTACATTTGGTCGGGTTCGGGCCATTGTAATTCCCAGGATCCGAACGCCGTAAAGATGAGCCAGCGAGATCGGCCAGGATTTTAATAAACATGTCGCTCTACGATACCCATAGTCGCGCCCTATCCGTCTCGTAACATCCCGCTTACTAACCCCGCAGCGTCGCTCCTGCTCTGAGTTCAAACCAAGATTACCCGATAACAATAGGTCTCCCCAGGCTGTGACGGCCAGGTCTTTTCGTCATTCGGCCGCCTATGTCATCCGTTGTAACCGAAATGCATCCATAAACCGAAATAGCTCAGAGTACCGCAAGTGGCGTCCACGATGAGAAGCCATTCTCGCAAAGGGAAGCTATCCTTCACATGCTTCGCATTTATGTCGTTGAAGTCGAGCTACGCAGCCCCACTTCGCCATTTTCCGCTGACGAACCACACAAACAACCACTTCTGATATTCTACTTCTCCTCGATCTAGCCCCGCCGGGATGAGCTCGCGATCTCCTCGTTGATGGCTTTTTGCCATTCTAGCCGCTTAAGCTCCGCTGCTTGACCGGCTCAAGGATGGGTTGGTGTTCAATCTACGTGATTACCGTAGGTCATGTCTGGCTCGCTTCCATGCGAAAAACGCCCCTATTCCGCCTTTAAAAATCGAGTGAGGAGGTTTTCAGCCCTCCAAGCACTGGGAGCCGATGTAGCTAGATATTCCGTGTCGCCACCTGTACGATATCGGCCGAAGTTCCTCCGAGGGCTCAGTCGCGGGTGAGCACCTCGGTCGCCAGCATGTCGCTAAGCCTGTCATACATTCACGCTGGCCGATCATTTTGTTTCATGGAGGTCACAGAGCATTCCCTCGCCAATTCGTCATCTCCCGACCATCCCCACCCATGTATGGTCGTGAATTTGATTATCGTGATATCACCGAGGATGGCTTATCAGACAGAGAGGTCCATTAGCAACATATGTTATGTCGACGTAAGGCCTACGTGGAAGGAACCCATCATTGCCGTCAGCTGCAAGGGCTCGCTTCCTTGTACAGCACCAAATAATCTGAGCCACTTGGTATACTCTTTTCCTAAACCCCGCTGTATGTGTGTCGACGTTCCGCATTTTCTCCAATGCCTATCGGACAAAGGTTTCGGTAAGATGATGTCACGAATCGCGTTGTCAATTAACCTGCGGAACTCATGGAGCACTACAATTGCGCGAACTACCAACGGGTCGTCATGGGGAAAGTTGGTATCCTCCAAGATTCGAAATGTGAGAATGTACTTTAATGGTCCAAACAAGCAGCATTGACACTCGTCATTTCTATTTCGTTGTCCCGATATCGCGCAGATGGGCCTTCGGTCGAACTAGACTCTCCTCCCCGCGAATCCTCCTAAGACTACATGGATTTCTCCAAGGGGCTGCCTGCGTCAGTTGTCACCATTGGTAAGAAGCGCTTGTTTAGCCTAGCCTAGCTCCGATTCAGGCCCGACTGGGCCCGGGCCTCTGGCTCGCCCTGAGATATGAAACGCCGTATATCCGTCAGATTAAGTATTCTATTTCTCTTTCGCCAGAGCATAATTGTCCGCAGGCGATGCCCGTAATTCCATGAACTCGTAATATGAAGGCGTCGGCTTCTTCCCGTAGCTGATCTCGACATCTTTTAGTCACTACCAGAACCGCCAAGCTGCATTTCATGCAGACTCGCATTACGTAGGCCGCAGGGGAGTGGAAGCGCCGAGGCGTAATGCTTCGCCTTCACCGTAGGCCCACGATCTTCCGAGATTCCCCGCCTTTTAGGACCGTTTGATCTTTTCGGATTTTTCCTGGTCAGCTCCCGCTTTGTGGCCATTCTCACGCCAGTTTGTCCGTTGTACTCTTTACAGCGGAAGAGCTCTCCTCGGGATACGAGGCTTCTCACTGCCATATATTTCATTTCATGCAGTACCTGACCATGCTTGCTAGGGTTCTTCGAGATGGCGCCTGACGTGATCTTTGACCATTCTAACCCGCGATGAATGTCGTGACAGCTAATTTTTCATCTGCACGCCTATTTTCAAAGACTCACGCGAATTGTGACGATGATTTCAGTTTTCCACAGCCCCGCTTCAGCCACATGGTAACTCTGCTTCCTATACGCCTCGTCTGATGAAGTGGGAGACGAACGCAATGGATAGTTCTCTAAATGAAAGAGATTGATGAAGGGATTCGATAAACTGTGCTAAGGTCGGCCTTTAGTGCAGCCAAGGAAGCTCTGCACTATACATGGTCTTCGATACCCATGCAACTCCATTTCTGACTGGCATTGAATGGCTCTACCATCCTTGGTTCCATCAAAAGTTTCCACTGCAAGTATTCTAATTTCACTGAAGCTGGAGCAACAGTAACACCTCGACCGTGGGAAGGGTGATTCAGGCTTTATCGTATCTACGGCATCCAGAAGCACCGGCACCTTTAACTGTTCCTCCTTCAGTTTTACAGCCAGCCTCTGCAGCAGCCAGCACTTTAAACTCCTTCTCCCATGATTGCTCTTCCGCCCCAAGTAGATGCATGTGGTTCTCGTTTCCCACATGTCCTCCCCGGCACACGTTCGCTTTCTCCACGGCACTGCGGCCTACGCCTCTTCGCCGGATCGACTCGCTTCGCTGGCTACCCTGGGAATGCTGGATCGCGGTCGCCCTTCGTAGGAATGTTATAGACTCTTCCGGGTCTCTCGCCGCGTTTCGCGATGCCGACGGTCCGTGTCGCTCTAACTTTCTATCAGCGCTGTCATGAAGAGTGCTTCCACTTCGTCAGACGCCTCGCATTGTTTCTACCGCCTGCAGAGGCCTACTATCCGCATTACCGTGGATTCCCCGCATCTCGTGGACGCTGTCTTACTGCCGCTCGGGGCCGATACCATCAAGAATCGGTAAATTAAGATATTATAGCGAATCAAGCCGCTCTACGCACAAATTTAACCGACGATGCTTTTCAAACTGAATCGGGCTTCGAGCATGTAGGGGTAGCCTGGCTGTCCTTGACACTGCAGCCGATGCAGCGTTGATCGTTCCGGCCAGCGGCGATCGCCAGGGCATCATCCAGAACTCAAGGTCGGAAGACTCCTCCGCAAACAAAGAAGAAGGGGCTTCACAGGTCAGGCTCGCGTCATCCTCATGCCAAGCCACTTTCTAAGAGGAAAAAGAGATTGATTGGTGAGGGCTAATGCGTATGAGTATCAAGCGCATTTTCCAATCACGGGGTGGCTTTATTTATAGTGTAGATGTTCAACCACCGATGATAATTAGAGTCCTTCCACGGGATTTGATATTTCTTTAGCTTTAATCATAATTCGATTTGGTACAGTGATATTAAAAGGGCTTATTCGGGATAATCTTCCTTCCTTATCAGTGATGTCCAAACAAGCAAGGATCTATTATTCTTCTTTCCTTCTTAATAGATTTGGTCGATGGTAATATATCGCTTAAGGAACATTCTATTTTCTCTGATTGAAAAATATGGTTAACGCTCGCATGGACCTTCCAATCTATCCAAAGATCGTTTCGCCCAGCCAGCCCAGCCTCTACTTTAGGTCGACATGGAGGGGCTCGGTTTTGCATGGAGCCCCACCATTCCTCGTCGGGAGGGATATCAGCCCATTTCTTTCCACATCAATTGACATCCTTTAACCAAATATTTCATTTTTGAAACTTTAATCTAGAATGCAATTAAAAGAAATTTAAAATTGGCATAATTTTAAAAAAAAAAAAATTGAGCGAAAATGATAGTTCTTTTCACCGAAAATTTATTTTCAAATTACTAAATGTTGATCTTTCAATTTATTACGTTAATTTTATAGTTCTTTAAAAAAATGATACGAGATTATTGCTTCAAAACATCTTTAAAAATGAATCGAGTTTATAATTGTTCTAAATAATATTCTTTTGGTAAACTACCAATTAAATTTGAGCTATCATGGTTCTTAACACTTTTCCGTACAAATCACACGTTTTTCACCCTCTGCGCATGTGTGAAGGACAACAAACAATATAAATGATCCTTTATGATGACTATAAATATAAGTCAAACCATGCTTTAATACCTTATTAAACAATCAATTTTTCTAAATGCTCTTGTAGGATTCGGATTCAATATAAGCATCATGTTTCTTAACACTTTTTTGGAGAGAAATATGTTTATGTTAGAAATTAGAAAGGTCTAAGAAACAAAAATAAACTCAAGAAATTCATTTTAATCCAATTACATATTTTACTCGTATAGCATGCCATTAAAGAAACGGAGCTTGAGTGGATGACCTTGAATTTAGTTAGGCTTGCGATGGACTTTGGCCCAAACCAGTAAGGGATGGTAATGAGGTTGTCCATCAGAACTCAAACTCGTTTATTTAAATGAATTTCATTATTTAACACTCTGTTTCATTTAAAAGTGTTTAAAAAAGCTTTAAAAATATCATGAACTCCCTCTATAAGTCCTTTTTTAGCTTATTTCACAATACATACTTGAGGCTGATAACGTTATACCAAAACTAAACATGGTCATCGACAAAATAATTCTTTTGAAAATAATAAAAATAATTTTCAAAAATTTATAAATGTGTAAATTTTTAAAATTATGTAAAATCAGAAAATTCTAAAAATACTTGAAACAATAGAAAATCAATTCAAATTTTATAAAAATAGGCAAATTTTTTTGGAAAGCTATGTAAAATAGGAATTTCAAAAAAAATATTATGTAAAAGTAGGAATTTTTTTTTGAAAATAATGAAAAATAGAAAACAACTTTTGAAAATTTATAAAAATAGGTCCATTTTTTAAAAATATGTAAAAATAGAAAAAATTATGACATATAATTTAAAATAGAAAAAAATTATTGATGAATAAAGACGATATTGATTATGATTTTCTTGATTTAGAATTTGATACACATATCCACAAGTGGTTATTTTAATGGAACTTAGGATTTTTTTGATAATGGGAAAATTAAATGAGTAAGTTTGTGTGCTTTGTTTGAAATGTTTACATTGATGGGAAGCATTAGTGATCTTTGATTTTATGCTTGATGTTCTTACTTTATTGTATGAATTATTCTTAGATAAAAAACTATAAACAATATTTAGTAAGATATATAATTTTTATTTATATTAGATAGATGCAAGATTACTTAAATTCACACTAAGAACTAAGAGGCTTTTGCACTATGCACCATATGTTTAAAATAATCTACGAGTTCATGGTACATGCTCCAATTTATAGAAAACATCCAAAGATTTTAATGAAAAACCCACAATATCTAGTTTTTATAACTTTATATTATGAAACAAAGTGAAGATGAAAAATATGATTCATTAACTATTTTTATACAACATTAATAGAGAACATAACATTTTCAAAGATTCAGTGAATCTATATGATGATTTAATATTTAAAAAATATTATTATGAATTATAATTTAAATGTAACTTTTAATATAATTTATATGATAATTTAATATTTAAAATATTATATGGAAAATTAAGGAATGTATTTGAATTAAATAAATTATAGTTTCATAATATTAAATATATTTTCTGTTTATCTCGCGACTTTATTTTTAAATATTTATAATTTCATTTTTTTCGCGCATTTATACCATAAATTTTATTTAATCATATGTTTTTTGGTAAAAATATTGTAATTAGTTTATAAATTAAGTTAAATTTAATAACTAAATTATCTGGGTATAATTTTAGAAATAATTTATTTCTTCAACTAATGTTAAAACTAAATATTATTATTGCAAAAACCCCGAAATTGTGAAATTTCCATAAAATAATAAAAATATACAATAATAAATTGTCATAATGGTTCACAGTGGTGTTTAGGTATACCTTCTAGATTTTATGATGAAACGAACTCGGGCCCGTAAATTGGCTCGCTGAATCAGTGACTGCAAAAAGAGTTTCACAACCCGAGACACTTAATATACTTTTACAATTTTCCTCGGGTGATATCACTGCAACAAAGGACTCCAAGAACTAGATTTACGAAACATCTTGGTTCTTAAATTGGCTGAGCTAAGTTCATTGGGAACCAATTGAACTAAAAGAAGAAATTGTTTGGAGGAAAAACAGACTATTTGTGAGATAGACGCCTCACATGCTGACAAAGTACAGAAAAACCAAAATGGAAACTAAAGGTGGAGAGACCTAAAATAAAGTGAGGAGATAGAGAGAAAGGTGTTTTCTTTCTTCTTCAAGATCACTAAACTACACGGCAGCTTCACTAAGCAAGATATAGGTTTTAATCACTTACGGAAAGAGATGAAAAGTGGCAATAAAACTATCATTGCACCTTTAATATGCAGAACTTTCCCATGAAGCATCCCAAAGGATAATACTTGGTTTATGGTTTTGATAATGAGAGCTGATAATTCATCCCAAATTTCTCCGATGCATACTTTTATGGACCGTTTTCGATGTTCAGTTTGATTTTCAAGACTACTGGACAGCTTCTGTACACTCAAGACCGTTGAACTGTCGCGATACTTTAGAAAGATCAAGTTTTCTACCAACTTAATGAGTTCTGCATCGGTCATCCCAGACCATGTGTTTCGGTTTCATGGCGTTTTAATAATCGTATGAATTTAGCGTATAACCTCAACAGATGAATCAGAAAGTCTGTTTGTTTCAACCGGTAGATTCACAGCCAGCTTCATCAGAACACAATATGCCTAAACAATGTCATGATAAGAAACAGTATAAAACCATTTAATGTAGCCATGATACTTAATATGGAACAGATGATTTAAACATATAGGAATAAAGAATATCCAAATTATAATGCTTGTATATGTGGTAGCCTACTATGGTAAAAATGTGCATGACACAAAGGTGAAGATATAGTTCTGATGTCCAAGCAACACGTAAGATTCATCATAATAAGAGATATATCACTGTCCATCTGGTTGATGAACAGAGAATCTTAATTTCTGTGACACTGCCCACAAAAAATGTCTAAAGTCTGAAAGAAGAAATATAATGAATGGTTGACTGATGTATGGACTCAAATGAATCCCCTAAAATGAAAGCTCCTGAACACATATAAGATCCACTGTGGTAGATCCAAAAGTTCCTCCTAGGCTAGAGATCACGATCACGAAGTTTCAAAAGCCCGTTAACAAAGAGACACACTACATGGTTAACAAGATTTCAGTACAAAGTGGATAGAGTCTGACTGACTCTGGACATCATCCATCACTGTGACAGGCACAGCTGAGTCAATAGCAGTAATAGGTGAGATGTGTGTCTATCAAGAGTCCACAAAGTAATACATCTTCACACTTCAGATCATCCATAGAGGAAACGCAGAACCTCCGTTATATAAGATTAATGTCTATCCATGCATCGTGGAGACATATATCAATAGGAATTGTAGCTGAATGAAGTACGAATGGATAACATATTTCTAGCTTCATTATAAGTGAGCTTAAAGAGGAAAAGTGAGTCTCCGTAAAGAATTCTTCGGTCAACAACTGGTGAAATCTTTTTCGTACATGGAGTGTACAAAGTGAGACCAAATGAATGAGCCAAGACGTAAGAATACCACAGAATGGCCTGTGGGAATATCTCTTAAAATGAGCCTTACAAAAAGGAATCAGAATTTAACTTTCTGACACTAATCAAATAATATTTTAAAAAGTAATCATATAAGGAGGTCTGACCCACCCAGGACCTGCTTCATGAACTGCTCATTTTCTTGTATATTTGATTTAAAAGAAGAACTATTCAAGCCCCAGTGACTGATTTGAGATGTCACCTGGCAAACCATACAAACAAACCACAATAGTTTAATATATTGTTTTCAGAGGAGTGCCAGAATAAACTCAGTTGATATTCACAAAGTCATGGTAAAGTCCCAATAAACAGATGTTCGCCCTGATCAGGAAACAAAACAGAACCTCTGATAAATGGGCATATTATGTGATACTTACCACCTCAAACTAGTAGTACTTTCATGGTTACGTTGTCAACTTAACCCTCTGATCAAAGTCACATCCAGGCACCATTAGGTAAACCATTATCTATGATGATCAATGGTATCCACAGTATGTTATCCCATAATAGCTCTATTCAATAGACAAGAGCCAGTAGATAAACAGGTTTGAGCTGGCAAGGTCTGGATTGAAGTGATTGCAGGCCACGCAGGCCTTGAGCTGATACAGGAGGTCACTGTAAGCGATCGGTAAATAAATAATATAATAATGTGATTGGCATGGAACACTTAGGTTAAATATAAACTGAAAATTAAAAATGAAACTTGAACATGAGAGTTGGAATCCATCCAGGTCAGTATCTTGAGTCGTATAACACTGATGAAAACACTTAAACCAATCAAGATGTTGAAGTCCAGGGTCACACGCCCACTACTAGTTAGACCAGAAATCGTTTAATCCATAATTCAGACTGACTAGTACAGAAAGAAATATGACTTTAGTGGCACAACACAACCCAATAACATTCACAGATCAATGTAAACCTCTTGATAGAAAGAAATAATGCCATTTAATGCTTTTCACCTGAAAAAAACAGGTGGTGGCTTCACAGCTGCAGAAAAAAAAATTAAAACCATGGGGGCCGGCAAACCCTTCAGAGGTTCGAGGCATGATCATCCCACTCAAGGAGGAGGATCTGATGGTAGGTCACTTTTTTCGACTAGTAAGAAAGGATATGGGTGCTTAGTGCTAAGAGGAAGGAGAATCAATCTTATTATAACTCAGGAAAAAGTAAAAGAATTCATGTTTCGCATTTATTTCGTGAACTGGGGTCGCAACTATCGTGTGGCTAAGGCTGCAGCCGAGGCTTCTAGCCAAACGAGGCAAATGACATGCTACCATTGTTATGCTTCCAAAAACATGAGATAGATTGTTCACATCGCGATCTTGAATTATGGGACATCATAGTTCCAATCATCGGGAGATGGGAGAAGCATTTGTTCCCTCTTAACCCAAAGATGGGCTAGGGGAACCGACAACAACCATGGTGTCACAAGACTACTATTGCGATAATACATAGGTCGTACACATGGCTCCAGGTCGTGAGGCCAAGACTCTAAGCCGGCACTTTAGTGGACTTGTGTAAGTACTGTCTACGCTTCGTGGTACTACATACTTAGCCTACACACCGACATAGCTGTGGTATGTTTCGGCTCACTCCCTAAGAGTGTTCGAATTCAAAAGAATGATTCATGTTCATTGTCAGATAATGTGGAGAAAAGTTCGGGCTATAGTTTGAAACCTCGAAAAGCCGTTGTATGTGAATCTCTCCCAGACTTATGAAAGCCGACCAAATATGTCTGGATCAAGTGGAGTTAGAGATCTCAAGGATCTCCGCTCACAGCTCGACTTGATGATGACATATCTGATTTTTAATCAGTCTCTTTAGCATGGATTTGGCAGACGACACCAGTCGCCATTAATCGTGATAGTAGGAGGATTTCTACCTACACACCTGACTAAGATCCGGTGGTGACTTTTCGTATAAGCATGGCGCTTACCCTAGACAGCGCATAACCCAAACGGAGGGATAGTCGATGGGCTGGTCGACCAGCAAGCCCACCTCTGAAGATGAGGTGAGATAGAATCGATCTACCTCTGATAGTTTGAGAGGAAGTGGAGGATGTTTTTTCTGGATGAAGCCATCACCGGACACTTCCACACAGGATGTGGACTCTATCATCGGTGCCACCCCGTATGTCGCACATTTCTATGACTCCTCATATGGCACGGTGAGTCAAGTAGAACTCAAGGTCCAATCAGCAGAATTATTGACAAGGGTTTTATTAGACCGAGCACTTCACCTTGGAGTGCTTCGATTATGTTTACTTGTGAAATAGGTTTGAATTCATGAATGTTAATCATGAGAAGGCATTCCAGAATTGAAAAGAGTTTACTACATCTTATTTTGATAGTCCTAATGCAGTGAATAAGAGGTACACTTGCAATCAGATGCCTCTAGGACAAATCGATGTGTCTTGGATGCGCCCAAGAGGGTTGTAGCTTATGGTTCCGGCATGCCCAAAGAATCATGAGTTGCATCATCTCTACACATGATCTGTAGTCGACTCACCATCGCCTTGCCTTAAAGATTCAGCCACTACTTATATGGCAGCTATGATATATTTTCTATAACTACAAGAGTCCTCAAGTATTTTCACACAACCCGACCTCAACACGAGGCAACACAAATGGACGGAGAACTGAGACTATGATTTCACTTTGCATTACCATCCCTGCAAGGCAAATGTGGGGTCGATGCACCTAAATCTAAGTCACTGAGTATGGCTAGTGTAGTTCTCGAGGGCGGTATGCTCAAGATCAGAGGGACAGTTTAGACTACGTGATGTCGGACGTGCTCACAAGGAGCATTAGGATTTTCGTAGCTGCGGTATCCCCATCGAATATGGTGATCGAGTCCTAAGGGCGTGATCGAGCATATTGTCCATCGTGCGGACCGTACGTCAGTATCGTAATGAAGGTCGAGTCATCCAAACATATGGTAGTCTTTGTGATAGAGACGTCATGGTTCCCCCGCTGATCGATCCGAGTAAGATCTTCGGATTTCACCGTCTAGACTACCGTGGCATCCAAGTGGCACAAAAGCGTAACACCGTGATCTTCATCACAGAGATATTGTAGCAAATGAAGCTTAATATCGGGGATTTTGTCGACGGTCTCACGTGGTCATCAAGTAAAAGGTTGAGTACCAGAAACCAACAGTGGCTACTTCAGCCTTCGAGGTAGAGTGAAAGGGCATATCACTAGGTTTTGCGACCCACTTGCCACATTACAATGAGACATGATGTGGTATACAAGGACCGGCTTACTAAGTCTGCCGCGACTTAGCAATGCCACACCTTCACACCGCGTGAATTCTCACTAGGTGTATATCCGTGAGATTGTCCCGCCATGGAGCGCCTCATCATACTCCGACACGGATCCCGTGTTTATGACACACTCAAAGAGTTTCCCAAAAGGCCATAGACACAATGGGACACATTTACTAATTACTTCTATTTGCAGACAAATGGTCACTGAGACGACCATACATGGTTTCCAAAGGGCATGTTAGACATGCCTCTAGATCTTGCTGGGTATTTGGGAGGAGCACTTACCTTATGGAATTCACCTTATAACAGCTATCGACAAGCACATAGATAGCACCCTATAAGGCTTTATAATGAGGCCATGTCGATCCCCTATTCGTTGGGGACAGAGGTGGGAGAGGGAGTTCCACTGTCACAGACTGATTAGAGACACTCCTGGAGGTGGTTTTGATACGTGTCGCCTTCACGACTCAGCCGCCAGAAGAGCCACACCGACAGACGATGTCGACCCTAGGAGCTCCGAGGTAAGTGATCACGCCTTCTCGTCGATACCCAAGACGAAAAAGACAAGTGGCAAGTGAAGCCAAGACCGAGGTATCGGGGACAATCATGGCACTTGTGAGGGTGGGGTTAATACATATCTACGGGTGCTACCAATCGAGTTTATCAGGTGTCCATGAAGTGTTCTATGTCTCCATGCTCAGGAAGTTTACTCCAGATCCAACCTGGCAGGATTGAGGGATTATTGTTGATACATAAGGAGACCTGAGAGGATCAGCCACAGTATCTTGATAGCCTGGATCAAAGTTTCATGAGCCTAAAGATCGTGGAGGCTAGTGAAAATATCAGGCAACAACTCAGGAGTGGAGGAGGCACTGGGAATGAGGACAATGATGTGAGTCACCTATTTTTTTTTCCTATTCGAGGATGATGGTGTTGTTCAATAGAAGTCTAATATTGAACTAGAATGACTATTGCATATGTATGTGTCAGGTATGCTAAGATGTATGAATTTAGTGGGGAAAATTCGTTGAGGGGAAGAACAAAACCCGAAAATTAGAAATTTTCATAAAATGGAAAATTATTATCACAGTAAATTTCCGTAACGGTTCAGTGGAAATCCTAGAAAATTTCTAGATCTCATTTAAGAAACGAATCAAGCAATAAGTAAATTCGCTCTTCGCTGAATCTGTGTTGGACCTTAAAAGTTTCACAAATTCTCATACAAATGAAATATTTTTACAATTTTTCACGTAAGTCACAAAGGACACCCAGATTTTACGAAAATTCGAAACAGAAATGGCTTGAGCTAAGTTCATTTAAACTAAATTGAACTGAAAAGAAATAAATTGTTTTGAAGTAGAAATGGACCCGGATGAGAGATGAACATTACGCCATGTAAAAAAAAGGATAAAAAGAAAAAAAGCCAAAGGAAAATCAAAAAGGGGAGGAGACAGACAACGTGAGGAGAGGAGAGAGAAAGAAAGGAAAAAAAAAGTTTTTTTCCTTCTTTGTAAGATCTACCAAACCGATCGTAGTGTTTCACCGAGCTTATATGCAAAGTCTCATCCTTCGCACGAGAGAGCTACGTTGCAAGTACTCAAAATCTCGAGTTTCACAACCATAATGGTAGGAATTTTCCATTTGGTTATTTTTAGCATAAAGGCCATTTAATGGCTTAGGATTTTCTTTTAGAGGCCAGAGGAGCCATAAATTTCAACCCAAAATTTTTGGGGACTTATGTGGTAAACTTTACAAATTTCCCGAACTATTTTTAGACAGTCCGACCGACCTCAAAGACGCCTCTTACAACTGTCAACTTGATCAAGTTTTCTGACACCGGGCGACTTCTTCAGACTGTTTTGCCATTCTCAAACCTGCCTGTGCTTGTTTTAATTCTAGGACCTGGTGTTTTCATTGCATGGTGTATTTTGGTATCGTAGTAATTTGATGACGAATCATGAAGGGTTTATAAGCCTCGTTTTGATGCAAGGCCTCGAGATTTAGGCCATTTTGTGTATTATGGTTGGAAAATAAATAAATAACATGTTGTTGTGTGTAAAAATCATGTTAATATGTGCTTATGTGATGTATTAACATGGAAATGGGTGATGAATAAACATGGTGAAATATAATCATCCGAAATTATAAAATGTTGCAGCTGTACTTATGGCATGGTAGTGATGAAAATAGCATGAAATGACATATCCGATTTACATAGTGGACATCAACATATCGGGTGTGTGTGCATGGGTGTGGTCATCCATCATCGTTGTTGATGAATGGGTAGTGAACTCATATTTTGGACGATGTCTAATAAATGTCTCACAGTTTAAAACATAAAAAGAAACATAAATAATGTGTGTCATGGAGCAAGAAGGGTGGTCACACCCCAGAAAAGCCCGGCATGGTGTAAGAGACTGCGGTGTGATCCTGGGTGTTCTAGATATGTAAGAGACCACGCGCAGTCCGAAAAGTTCTGTTGCCCAAAGAAGACACATGGTCATGGTTATCAAGATACTTCTCGAGTCAGGTGATGCGAATGAGATCGACCAGGATTAATTGCCCATCGGGCACTTTGGCACATCGATACCGCAGCCGCAAGGGCTGTGTATATGTGTGTGTCATTAGTGCTACTAAAGGACGGTCTTCACACTTGGCATCCTCAGATGTGTGAGGAGTCTGGACAGACTCAACAGGGTAGTTGACTTATTTCATCTCACATGCATTACATGACATATTCCATATAGGATTGCATTATTTATATGGAGTTTGACGGGACGTTTTATAGTCATATTGTATGTGCATTTTAAAGTGAAAGAGCTCTCATAGTGGAGTAATTTTTCTATCTGGCAATGCCACCCTCACACAGACCCCTTCAGCAATGTGGTGTACAGGAGACCACGCTTACGATCGATTCGTGATCGTGAAAGCTCGACATGTGGCCTTGACAATACTCTTTTGTAAAAGTATTTATGTAAAAATAATTGTACTAAATTCTTTGACTATTGTATAAATAGTTGTATGTAATATGTAAGAAGGTCATGATTTGAATTCTATGGACTCCAATATTAATCGATCCTTTCATATTTTTTGATTTAAATATGAAATGAAACGGGTCCTGGAGAAGGGATGTATCGAGGTGGTGTCAAGTAAAACTATATTAGAATAAGCTAAGCCTTAATATATGTTATGTATAAAAGTGTTGTAAATGAACTTTATGGATTATTGTGGATACGGTGCTGTACAAGCTGCATAGAGCTCCCTTAAACAAAGGAGATCGCCCAATTTTTGTGGAAAATATGGATCACGATACTGACATAACAAGAAGAGACGAGTCACCCGAATCCACATGAATTTCAAGTGTTGACGTAGACCCTGATTTAATATGCTACAACTATTTTTAAAATATGATCATATCTTATAACAAGATGAATTTTAAAAACAAATAGGATATTTTTACACGATTGAAAAACATTTTTGGAAAAGAAAATATTTTTATTCCAAATATAAATGAAATTTATATCGTTAACATTCTAAAAATTTAATTAATAGATGATGATGATAACTCAACTAGCATCGATGATATACATCTTTCTAATGTAGAGTCATATGTTATTATCAAATTTTTGAAGATTACAGCATATGAGATTTCATTTTGACACTTGAATTTTTTTCTTGCAGATGTTAGTTGTTATTTTATCAGTTTAGGTACCATTTAGTTAGTTATTTGATACTTGGATATAAAGGAGTAAGTTTCTAAACATTATTTATTTAAGTTTGTTTAAATATTATTATATTAGTTTATAATCAATTATTTTATATAATATCATTATTATTTATTTTTACTAAATAATAATATAATTTGTGAATTTTTTTTTACATTTATGTTTTGACCAAGAACTCCGCATGGCTGTGTTAGGCTGGGGCCGTGCCAGCCCGAATACAAATTCTAGATTAACCCATCCTGCTTTAGTGTCTCGCCTACAACCCACAGGGAGCAAATGCCGACCAGAAAGCGATGTCTTAATAGAAATGGGCTACTAGCCCAACCGTAATTCCACTCGAACCGAAATGATTTGGATCACCGCTTACCATCTCTCGGTCCAATATCAATAACAAACATTTGAATTCATATGTATTGTTATTATGTATTTTATAAAATTAAATGTAATTAAAAATTAAATTTATAATTAAAAACAATAGCGAAGGTCTATAAAATAAATAAAAATTATCATTGATTATAATAAATATATAATTATATTATTTTAATAATTATTACAATATCGAATATGATCGTATTAAAAATTAAAATATGAATACCTTTAACTTCAATTCTTCCACTGCAAGAACTTAACTTTAACCAAGTGTTTGTGAGCATGGGTAACCAACCACCCTACTAAGGTAAGAGGTCCGGTGACTTCCCCAACTGACGCCTATTCCCGGGTCCTGCTGACAACTCGTCAACTCAGAATACTCGTGAGATATCGGGTGCAACCCAACATCACTATAGAAAACTCCAAGTAGTCGCTTGAAATGAAGCTCTACCCAAGGTAGCAAAACCCGGGTCCCAACAATCAATAACGACCACACTCCGGTCCACACACGCGAGTAAAACAGCCACTGGCCCATGCATCAATACTACAAAAATATATAATAACTATATGATAATAATTCAAGAGTTAATAAATCACTTTAATTCAACATATATTAAAATTTACAATTTCTAATACATATTATACAAAAGTTCTACCAAAGCCACAACCCTGGGCTAAACGCGCCTAGTGAGCGCCTCGTTTCCTCCCATTAACTCCCGCACCTAAAATAATGATCCTCGACAGTAGCGGCAGCCTCCACAGTGGATAATTTCCTATATGGGTTACTCCCCATCTAAGTGCACATGTCATGGCAACCAATCACATCCAAGCAATTACATGAACTTACTCAAATGTCTACATGCCCAATCCTATGTCCCTAGTCCTCACCGACTCTCTCACATATGCCTAAGTCGAATGCGAGTAAAATATCCAGTTTTCAAAACAAAAGATTTTTGTTCCTTTAAAACTTATAATGAAGTTTCTGTGAAAATATCAACTACCTGAGGCGCCCGCCGGATAACGCTCCAAATGGGCTTCATGGTCCTCATCCGGCGATCTATTGACAACTCTCCAAAGCAATTCTTTCTGAAAAATCTTCCTTGAAATTCCTTTTCACAAACATTTTCGCTTTTCTTCACCCTACGCTGTGCACTGCACTCTTAATATTCTAGCATGCCTCAGCGGTATACGCCATCACGATGTCAATCCCAACAAGCTTCATGCTAATATATAAAACATGCATATACTAACATAATTTAACCGCGACAACTGGTGTTATGCAAATTCACAAATCACAACACCAAAATTAGCCTCACATGGACTAATTAACAACACAAACAATTGAGCATTTTGAATCACTCAACATCATAAAAATCACACCAAAAATCACGTGAATCATTCACATGAACAAAGGAAACTCGAGGTCGGGTGCATTGTTCACAACACAATAATGGATTTTCCACTGATTCAAATGTTTTGAGACTAAAACACGCTAATCCAAGCTTCGTAACATCCCCAACCATCTATACACTTAAATGAATAATACAAGTAAGAAAATATCCCTACCTCTTGGAGTTGTCAAAACTCCACCAAATCGGTGTCCACGCGTAGCCCTCGCCGCGTAAATCAACTTTGCTTCTTGCTCCATCGAGAACCGACAAACTGACAAATGGCCGAAATCCGGAGAGACAAGACACTTTTCTTCTTCTAAAATTTCAAAACCCAACCCATCAGATATCCGTCACTCCACTCGCCATTTGTTTCCAAGTAATTTTTGTGTTTTAATGGAGAAGACAACTATTTGCTATTTTGTCTTATTCAATTAACATTTCATTAATTCCCAATGTCCATTTTCTTGATTTTTGACACTTCGCATCATTTCAAAGCATTATTTCACCATCTCTTCAATCATGCAACATGTGTCACATGGGTACATGTAGTAGGTGACTTGTCACATCATGATGCTCTCTAAACTCGCGAGCAACTTAAACACCTGCAAGGCCTCAAAACGGAAATTTCGACCGTTTTTAATTCACTTAAATTGACATATGGTAGCTAGATTTCGCGAGACGATTCCAACGGTGAAGTCTGTTTTGTCATCTGAGATTTATAAAAATTTCGGATTTTTACCGAAATGGCCATTTTAGCCTTTTTCAGAAAATTCGAATTTTCCCGGATTTTACATCAACGATCCAATTCACCATATTTATTTATTACATTTTTGTTTCATATTTATTAATTTATTTTTTATAATATTATTTTATGAATAAGTATAATATGACAATCCATGAGGACGGGCAAAATTAAAATTTTAAAAATCAACTAAAATTATTACATATCTTAAAGATCTTTTTTATAATTTGGAAAAATCAATAAAGGAAGAACACAAAATATATTATGGAACTTAAACACAAACATTACATGTAACCAATGCCAGTGGGTAAATACTGGTTCAATGACTAATGATACTAGACACTGTAGTGTTTCATTAATAAACCTATACCCCAATTCTACCAACTATTACAACTCTGTTAAAAGAGGTGTATAGAAAGGGGCACTGGTCTAAGCTTTTTATGAGAATTGAATATTACAACATTTTAATGCAAAGCGAATATATGTAAAAAAAAAAAAACTATAACTAATTCTTTTGATATTGATTTGAAATATTCTCAAAATTAATCACACCAAAACTTTTATATTTTTTAATCAAAATTAATGCAATCTAACAAAAAATTTCCCCACTTCGAAAGGGATTATATCAGGAACACGTAAGCCTTCAACCCCCAAGAAGGGCTGCACTAACTCCAAGGGGTTAACATCCTAACTCACCTTGATGTTTGGGTGGGTTTGGAGCACTACTTTTTGTAATTCGAGTGGTTTGGATTCAATTCCAACAACTCAACTTAAATTTGAGTTGGGCTTGGACCAATAGTTCGGGTAACCCAATCTAACTCAAACCCTGGTGTAGAAATAAATTTATTACACTAGTCTTAAAAAAACTCATTTTACCATTTCGACGTCACTTCACATCATCACCATTTGATTGTCTCCATTTTTACATTCGCTCTGATTGTTGTCACCACCATTGTGTTATCACCATCGCTTCTTTCATGTTGTTATTTGTTTATTGAGGTTTTTGTTTATCAACTATATTTCCTCGTCATGCATTTTACACCTTCAAGAAACCTAAATGTATTTTTATAATCTTTTGTTATTTTCAAGAATTGACTTCTACATTAGACTAAAATGTTTGGATGCTAAGAAAATGAGTAGAAAAATTGATGGGCGAATCATTTTTTTAATCAAAGACTCAAGTGTAGATTTGTTGATTTTAGTTTTTCTTACTCTAAATTTTTGACAGAGATGAAAAGGCTGAAATCTTTCTTATTTTTATTTTCACTTTGAATGGTTTATAGATTTGAAAAATGCTAAATAACCTTCTTTTTTTTTTCCATTTTGAGCAATTCACTCTTTTTGTATTTTATTAAATTAATCATTTTGTATTTCATATGTAGCTTGACAAATAGTTTTGTACTCCATTACGCGACGCCATTTCGAGTGGCCTGCTGACCACCGCCAACTCATGGAAACCTCTCAAAGGTTTCATATCATGAGACTCATACATTTAGTAAAAAGGGCCACATTGGGTTTCACATATCATACTCACTAAAATATATCCAAACTATATTAGTCAAGAATTGTTACATCACTCTTAATACAAACATGTTTTTAACACATTTCATACATGTTTACAAACACGCAATCAAAGCCATATGCTCGCTTTCTTCTCAAAATCCGCCTCTAATGAGCGTCGGCTTCTTCCTAACACCCCACTCCAAGGATCCTCACGATCAGGCAGAGCAATGCCCAAGTAGTGATATTTTCCTACTATGTGTTACTCCCCCACTCGAATTCACATGCAATGGTATAACACAAACACCCACATTCCATACAATTCTACAATTCACACATGGAATGATCTATATCATGCATGAAATGTTTCATACCCATATCCCGAGTCACTCACCGACTCCTCACACATGCTTCATGCTAAGCTGGCAAATCTTCACCAATGCCATTAACACCCATATACCGAGCCTTTGTTTCCGCTCTCACCAACACCCAATGCACTGGTTTGTTAGAATCCCGACTTAACACTAACTCGAGGTCTAAGTGATGAACATGACCGTGTGTTCTTAGGCAACAGAACTTTTTGGATTACACCGCGGGTCTCTAACACCCATACAGAACTTTTCGAATAGTACCGCGAGTCTCTCACACCAATGCAAAACCTTTGCAGATAGTACCGTGAGTCTCTTACACCCATGCAAAACCTTTCGGATAATACCACGGGTCTCCTACACCCGAGTTCCAAGGACGCTCAACACACATTAATTATTTCTCATTTTATAATTTGAACTATGAGTCTTTATTAGACTTAGTCCCAAAGACAAACTCAACCCACATTCACCAAGTGTGATGAATAACCATACCGTGCACCCACACCCAACTCGACGTGATGTCACTGTGCACATGAATGCAATGATGTCAATTCATATAATCAATTCCTATGGTTCATAGTGTAAGACCCGATAAAATTCCAATTTTCGGAAAAATGGTAAAATGGTCATTTCGCTAAAAATCCAAAATTTTTCTAGATCTTGGATGATGAAACGGATTTCACCGTTGGAATCGTATCGCAAAATCTAGCTACCACGTCAAATTTCGTCGAATTCCGAGACAGTCGGAATTTGCACATTTTTCAGCACCGGCACGGTATCGTGAACGACATGTGATTTAATAAAAGTCACATATAACATGTACTCTTGTATACATGTTGCATGAGTAGGAGAGATGATGGAAATGGACGGTCTAGATAGTGTCAAGTGTCAAAAAATCTAGAAGGGACATAGATGGAATTATTAAACAGTTAATGAGCATACGACAAAGATTTAACAACCATCTTCTCCAATTAGAGGTAAAACCTGCAGCAGCTAGAGTGGAGGCAGTGGCTGGAGTTTTTCAATTTTAGAGAGAAGGGGCCTTCTTTCTAGCGGCCGATCGGGACTGGCCGGTTTTCTAAATCTAGCAGTTGAAGAAGGAAAGTTGTTCTACGTGACTAGGGCTACGCATGGGCACCAATTTGGTGGAGTTCCGACAACTTCAAGAGGTAGGAATCTTTTCCTACTTGCGTTAATCTTTATTTAAGAACCATGTAAATGGTTAGGAACATTTTGAGGCTTTTTTAGCCGTAAACTCGGTCTCAAAAGCTTTAAACCGAGTGAAAAAATTCCTATTTTGAGTGGTCGTGAATAGTAAATCTCTGAGAGGGTTTTACTGCTCACAAATAAGACATGAAATTATTTTCAGGTGACAATGTATGATTGAATGATTCAAAAATTAATTGCTCAGAGTTTGTTAATTAGCTCATGTGAGCTAATTTTTGTGTAATTGATTGTGAATTTGCATAACATGTTTTATGTGATTTAATTATGTTAATATATATGCATGTGAATATATTAGTACGACGTTGACCAGATTTACGCATTCCATATGCACTGCAACCTAGAAATTAGGTGTGAGTGCATAATCGAGGATCTATTAATTCATGTTAGGTGTTTGATGGTATGTCGAGTAATATTTGTCAGGGATCAACACCGCATAGGGTGTTGATTAGTGGGCTTGATTAATAGGACAACGTCCAAATGAGTTGCACGGGTTAAGGAAATGGAAATGGCTCATTGCATTTCATATGCACTAGGGCACCCTAGAACAATAGGAGTGAGTGCATAAGGTGGTTTCTTGAGAGAATTGTTTCGGAGGGTTGACCAACAATATTATTTAGCGGAATGTGTCCATTACAACATCGGAGGGTTGTCCATATAACATATCAATCGTCGGAGTTGGCCCAATTGATATACATTGGAGGGTTGTCCATATAAACTATCAATCGTCGGAGTCGGCCCAATTGATATACATCGGAGGGTTGTCCACGGTTAAAAATAAATACCTTTGTTTGGAAACGGTTTTCATTCATGGAAAAATGCATGTTTAAGGGAGTTAGTGAGAACTCGAGGTAAATGGTTTCTAAATGAAAAATGAAAAGATTAAGAGAAATATTGGGTTGTCATCTTTAAAAATGACAAGAGTCTACGAATTTTGGCAACTTGTGCATGTGTGAGGGAGCCTGGGTGAGGACTCGGGATAGGATAGGGTGAGTCACATCTTCATCCATGACATGACATTCAAGTAGGATCATGTATTTGCTTGAATGTGTTTGATGTCCATTGCATGCACTTACGGGGAGTAACCCATGAGGAAATTATTTTTATTTGGCTTTTCTCTCACCCTGTCGTAGGGATCACCATTTCCGTGCACAGGAGCGACGGAAGGCACTTTATTAGAGGCCGCTTTTGAGAAGAAAGCCGACTCAGTGGATTTGATTTGCATAACATGTATTAGGAGTTTTATAATTTTAATATATGTTGAAGTAAGAGTAATGTAAAACTCAACCATGAATATATCAAGTTGGAGATATATATTTTGTAAGTATCACTTGCGCTTCTCCGCGACCATTATTTTATTCGCACGCGGACTCAAAGGCCATATCGAACCGTCGGATAGTTTTGTATTTGGTAGAGCTCTCCGTACAGCTGAGACTCGCCTGCTTTCGAGTGGTGCTCGTTAATCTGCAAGATCTACGAGTATTCGCGAATGACGGTTGTCAATCTGATACCTTGCCAGTTGTCAGCACATAGACAATTATATTTTATATAATTCAACCACTCATGTTAACACATCAATTTAGCATGTATCAACATATCATTTTCCACACAATCCATGCCATCCAATTCAAGCAAATTCACATGGACATTTTCGGCCCAACAAGAAATCAGCATCAAGCTTATCAGCCCCACATCGCCTCGTGGCCGTCCATGATGCTTCTCATCATGCATTGATTCCATTGAACCGAAACTGCGTGGGTCTTTTCCACTGCATTAATAAATACCTAAAACTATTGTCATGACTTTTGGAACAAGAAATAACCCAAGTGTGAGAAACCTCACCTCCCGAGTTGTCAAAACTCCATTAAAACCGGTGTCCACGATAGCCCTTGGAAGCGCACTAAACTTCTCCTCTGTTCAACAAGAACCGACTTCGTCGAATGTCGAAACAGAGGCTGAATCTCTCTCTCTAAAACTGCTTCTCCCCTCACCGCCGATACTGTGTTAAAATGGTAAAATGTTCTTTTCTCTTTTCATTTATTCCCTTATTGTCATCTTAGTTGACTTTAGAGACCCTTTTTGACATATGGCTTAATATAAGCCATTTATCTCGTATTCTCTCACTATTCATGTGACATGTGTTACATGGATACATGTAGTAGGTGGCCCTTGTCACACCACATACCTCTTATATCATGTGTACCTCTCACAAGCTGTCATACGACACCCGACACCCGGTGCCTCAAAAGAAGTGAAATTCCAACTGTCTCGGAATTCGACAAAATTCGACATAGTAGCTAAATATCGCGAGACGATTCCAACGGTGAAGTCCATTTCGTCATCTGAGATCTAGAAAAATTCCGGATTTTGACCGAAATTACCATTTTACCATTTTTCAGAAAATTAGAATTTTCTCGGGTTTTACATAATAAATTTTTTAAACTCAACCCACCTAACCTGTTCAAACTCAACCAACATAAAATCAAACTTTAGTTTAATTCGAGCTTAACCCAAGTTTGATAATTTATGTTCAGGGTGAGTTTGGGTCGAGCTCATTGGGTTGGAAGTCGGATTGAGTTATATTCAGGTTCATGTATTTCATGTTCGGGTTTGACTTAAGTTGGCTCTCAGCCCAACTCGACCTAACCCATCCGAGTTACAACCCTAACCTTAGAAATGATAAGTGCACCCATGGAATTTTGATAAAGATAAACAACATTTTTTAAAAAAATATTTTAAAATTTTAAAAATTCAAAAATTACTTCTAATTTATGAGAATATATCTCAAAATTGAGGCTTTTTTTATTTGTCAAAATCTCCTTGTGCAATGAACCACAATGATACAAAATGGGCAACAAGCCTAATAATAGAATAATTAACATTTTCTTTTCATTGATTGAATTTTGGTAAGTGTTGATTCTTAAAAAAATTAAAATTTTAAAAATTACTTTCTAATTTACGGGAATTATATCTTTAAATTGGAATTTTTTATTATCAAAATCTCCTTGTGCAACCACAATGATGCAAAATGGGCAGTTTGCCTAATAATAGAATAATCAATATTTTCTTGTGATTCATTAAATTTAATAAATGTGCTGATTCTCTCAAATTTCAAACCTAAAATAATAAATAAATAAACAAAATGTAACCAAAACAAAAGAGGTATTTTAGAATACCTCATTCTTCTTTTTTCTTCTCATCATCACGCCGGCCTTGAACCTTTGACCTTGAGTTTGGGAACACACCTCCCAACCACCAGGCTACAAAGAGGCCAGCGATTCTCTTAGGGGAATCTTATATATTTAAATATAACAAATCCTAGGGAAAGACTTTTTTTCGAGTCCAGTCAAATACTTTTAAAGGCATTAACGATTTAAAATTTCAAAACTTCTTTTAATTTTTGTCTACCAGTTTAAGCGATTAAAATTTCTGTTTCTATTATTACTTTTATTTCCAAATAATCTCCGAGGTCTTAAGTCTAGTGTATAGAGTTGGTCCATAAATATGAATTGGTTTTTCAAATCTAAAATACTTAATTTTTCTTATAAATTGTTAGTCAGAGGAGAAAATGAATGAAAAAATATATAAATTACTAATAATAATTAGATTTAAGCAGTAGACGTGACATATAAATACCTGAGGAAATAATTATTTGTCATAAAAAATAATGTATTTTAAATTGGTTTTAGATGGATGAAAATAATACTAATTTAAAATTTTTAGGTGTTTTCTAATGTTTCATATTAATGAAAAAAAAACAACTTTCTTCTTATTATAAGGGAAAATAAAATTATGATATGGTTTATCAAATGATTTTATTTAAAAAAAAAGGTTTATGAGGAATGGAAAACTAAGAACAAGTTAACTTATTTAAAAATAATTTATATTAGGTGTTTTATTTTGAGAAAGAGATTTCTGTTCTAAAAATGTCATTTTTAAGAGTTTTAGAAAAACCAAAAAATAAAAATTAAAACCAAAATTTTTAAATAACAGATTTTGAAAGAGGATTACTAATCCAACTTTTGTTTGTTTTATTATTATTATTATTATTATTAATTTAGGAATCTTTTTGTTAACTTATTAAAAAAAAGTCTATAAATCACAGTATAAAACCAAACACACAATTTCCTTGTGACCAATAACTCATACAAATTCTCTTAGATTCTAATAATAATTTAAAATTTGAAAAACTCAAAGTCGCATATAATACTTTAATCCAAGAAACTCATACAATTTTTTTTCAAATCATTAACAACAAACTTCCAAGACTCAAATTTTCAATAATTGGAACAAAATGAAGAACCCGTTTAAGAAAATAAATATTTAAAATATATATATATATATATACTGAAATATCTTGAGCAAATATAAGAAAAATCTAGACAAATTGAAGAATAAATAATCAGGGAATAAAAATTTTGAGCAAATTGAAGACGGGTTAAAAAAAATTGTTTTGCCTTGAGTTTTCTAAATATTAAAAAAAATATGTTTTTTATTTCTTTTATTTTTATGATCCGTCAAAAATGACATTTTTGGAACAAGAACTCTACTCCTCAAATAAAAAAATAAACTCAAGAAATTCATTTTAATCCAATTACATATTTTACTTGTATAACATGCTATAAGAAACCAGATTTGGGTTGATGACTTTGAATTTAGTTGGGTTTGCGGTGGATTTGGCCTAACCTAGTTAAGGATGGCAAAGGGTTGGCTCCATCCACCCCATTTATTTAAATTATTTCTTATACTGTCTCACTTAAAAAATTAAACAGGATAGGACATGACAAGTTTACGGTTATGGGAAAATTTCCATACTTACCATTTAGCTTTTACTTTTAGTTTTTTTAGTATAATAAAATTAATATATTTTATAAAAATAAAATATTCGACGCCCAAATCTCTAGGGTCCCATTCGATCATCAAACTCAGCGAACACTTTGTCTCATATCATGAGACCACATTGCCCCATACATCCATACTCATAAAAATGTATATTTTATATAAAAAGGAGTTAATTTGCAATTATCCCAAAACTGGGTCTTTTACCCAAATTTACAAAATATTATTAACGGGCCATATATGGAAATTTCTTCGCTTCTAAGACCCTGATAAGGTCCCATCCCCAAAGCGAACCCACTGAAATAATTTTCTTCGACATGGTGAGTGGTAATGCCCAAGAGGGAATTATCCTACATGGGTTACTCCCCACCTAAGTGCTCATGTAATGGCAACCAAACACATTCAAGTAAAACATGCAAGTCCCTACTCGAATGTCTATATGATATGGATGAGAACGTGACCCACCCACTCCCATGTCTCTCAGCCTCCCACTCGACTTTTATGCATGCCTAGCCAAGTGTGAGAAAACATTGTTTTCAAAACAAAATGTTTTTGTTCTCAAAAACATACTACCAAGTTTCCTGTGAAAACGATTGACAACCCTCCGAGGTAAATTGTCGGGTAATTCTCCAAACAATCATGGGTCTCGCTCTCTCGAGATGAACTGGTTGACAACTCTCCAAGGCAATTCTTCTGAAAATCTTCCTCAAATTCCTTTCTACAATCATCTTCCTTTTTATTTTCTTTCATGCCATGTACTCACACCTATTGTTCTAGGTTACCCCGGTGCATATGAAATGCATTATTCCATTTTCATACAACACATGCCAATATATCCATCATGCATATATTAACAAAATTTACATACTAACCACATGTTATTTATTCCATAAAGAATAACATCACAATTAGCTCACATGGGCTAATAAACAATTCAATTTCCAATGGCTCACACACAATTATATTTCATATAATTCAAACATCATGTTAACACGTTGAATTTCATGCATTAACAATTCCTTTCCGCACTCCAGTTTATTTTAAGCAATATTTGCAAGCAACACACATGGACAATTTTAGTCCAACAATCAACTCGAAATGCTTAACAAATTAAAACAAGGCGTGGCTATCCAAATCGCCTAAAATTTTAGCACTTATTCCACTCCCGAGGGACCGAAAATTCAAGACCATTTCGGCTCTAATTACTCAAACCACAATTTAACACACAAACAAATACATATGGACCAAGAATACTGGGTAATTTCGTCCCGAGACTGCCCAAAACAGTCCTAAATTTCCAGCATTCAGTCCCAAAATTTTGGGACTAATCAAACGGCCACTCACGACCTCATACCATCAAAATCATTAACAAGGCTCTTAAATAAGGATTAAATCGCAGAGAAAACTCTACCTTCCGAGCTTGTCGAAACTTCCCAAAACCCGTGCCCACGCGCAGCCCCTCGCCGTGGGAGCAATCTTTGCTTCATTCGCCGAAACCGACTGGCCCGATCGCTAGGAAATCCAGAGAGAAGTTAGACACTCTCTCTCTAAAATCAGAATTTTTTTTTTCTTTTTCCCTCTCTTTTTCCTCTCTTCCAACCACGACCGGGTCAAGTGGGAGTACCCTCTTGCCACATGTCACCCTACAATTGGTCGGGAAGGATTTTCTTATCCTCTTTTATCCATCTACTGGGATTTCCATCCACTAGTGGACGTCATACGTCCATGCGGGCCCCACACTCGAGCCTGCCGACTAATTCCCGTGACACGACACACTTCGAACCCCGATCCACTCCAAATGCGCTGTCCCGCACTACCCTCGCGTCAAAAACATTTAAAATTCGACCGTTTAATTCGACGCCAGAATGGGATTTCTCATGCAGAGGATTCCAGCAACAAAATAAGCTTCTCGCTTTCAATATTCAAGATCTAAAAATTCGATTTTAACTCGAATTATCATTTATATTTTTTTAAAAATTAGAATTTTATCAAAGTTTTACAATATTATAATTTATTTTATTAAAAAAATATTTAATAATTATTTATATAAAATAATTATAAAATCATTTTTTAATATAATCAAAGTTGGACATAACAAAACTCGAACCTCGCTACGCATTCACATGGGGAAAAAAATCAATTGATAAAAACTGACACACTTAAACCAATAAACCATATTCGTCCCTACAAGGCGAGAATCGAAAAAACTTAATCGTTGCCATCCCTAAACCCAGTCCATATGTCTACATGGATGGCAACAACAAGAGGTGGTAATTCATGTTGCAGGTCATGTTTATGTCATGTCAATATCAAGTATTCTACTATATTTGCCAACCCGAATACGACACGAATAATAAACGGGTTAAAAATAAAAAATTCAAACACAACCCAATTAGTAATCGTTAACAGATATTTACATGTATAACTCCATTAATTTTTCGGGCAATATAAAATAATGTGAATTATAATTAATTCATCAATATTTCACTCAAATAAAATATTAAATGGGTTAATATATGTTAAATATTAATTAAATATTAATTAACATACAATTAACTAAAGTTAATACAGTCAAATTCATGTTATGTGGATTCATATTAAATATAACCCGTTTATTAAATCAAGTTATGCAATAATATGAATTTGACCAATATACGATTATACTAATCCAAATCTATAAAATGTGTTAGTCAGGTCATGTTCACGCATCGTGTTAAATTTACCAAACTTAGCTACAACAAAGAAATAAAACACATAGCATTTATGGTGGTTAAAATATAGTCGTGAAGGAAAGGAATATAATCCCAGCCGTTTAAATGACAAGAAAAGGTCTGAACTGGGCCGCTTAGGAAAAGAAGTTATAAGGCCAAGCCCATAACCTTTCAGATGCCCATAAGCAGACGCCCACCTGGGGGTCATTTTTTTTTTTTCTCAATTCCTTTCCACGCACCAATTGTCTATATAAAATTTTATACAAGTATTAAATACAAGGTTCTAGAAAAATAAAGCACATCAGACTGAACAATCCTAAAACTAAATTTCTATTACAAGATTCATCGCTTACATAGCAAAACCATTGTCAACCAAGAACGTTCCAAACATAATTAATAGGGCCACAATCCGACATTTTCTCACAACGAAACTCCCTGGACGCTCGCCTCCTAATGTACCTCCAAGAATCAAAATATTTCCCTTTAAACGGATGAACAATGCCTAGTAGAAAATTTTCCTACAAGGGCTACTCCCCACCTAAAATGAACATGCAATGGCAATATGTAAACATCCAATTACATTCCACATAAATAATGTAATCCTATATGGAATGTTATGTGTCATGCATGAGATAGACTTCAAGCTCACAACCCGAGTCCCTGACCGACCCCCTTGCACATACACTCCCAAGTGTGGAAAAACTATCATTGGTGTTTCACTCAAAGACTTCAACAATTGGAAAACCCTCCAATTTTTTTTAATTTAGTAAATCCTGTGTGTTTTTGGATAGTCCCGAAACTGACCGTGGACTGTATGTGTTGCTTGTGTATTGATATGTTATTGCTATGTTGAATAACATGTTGTGTTGTTGGTGTGATGCTTGGGCAGTTCCAAGATGGACTATCGGTTTGTTTATTAGCCCATGTGAGCTAATTTTTGCAAGTACAAGGCGAATGAATAACATGTTGGTTTTGTGTGAATTTCGCTAATATATGCATGCTTGATATATTAACATGAATTATTGTGTGACGCCTCTAAAACCCGGGGGTCCGTTGACTACTTGTCAACTCGAATACCATGAAATTGCCGGGTGACCCGACATTTTTTACGAAAATCGGGCAAAGTCTACTTTGTACAGGGAGCTCTACCCAAATACAATACCTGTATAAACCTGTCCCAAACAGTCCAATATATCATCACATGAGTAAAACAGTCACTTGGGCCCATAAACAGTACTCATAACAATATCTATAAAACATACCAACTATGTCCAATAGTTCTAAGAGTTAATAATTTACTCTTATACAACACATATATCAAAATTAGAGAATTCTAATACATGTATAAAATCATCAAAGCCACAACCCGGCTTTCTTCACAACCTCAGTCTCTAGGACGAGTCGTCCCCTCGCACGCTCCCTGTACCTAGAAAAAAATATCCCTCGACAGGCGAGCTAATGCTCGCAGTGGAATCACTCCTAAGCGGGCTACTTCCACCTGCCAGCAGTAATGCTCCAGTAAATAAACACTCATCCAAGCAAATGCATGATCCTACTCTGAATGTTCAACTTTCATTAACCATACCCGAGTCATCACCGACTTCCCTCACACTCCTGCCCGTATAAGACCAATGGCTGCTACATTTTTTTTCCACATTTTTCAGCGTGGCGCAACCCCATGTGTATATATATACACTAGACTGCCTCCGACGATTACATTATTTCCAGTGGGATCCCTCCCATGTATATCAATCAGTCAGCCTCCGAATGACACATATTTTAGTTTGGACTACCCGATAATTAACATTTTTGGCAACTCCTCCGAATTTTCTAGATCACCCTACGCACTCACTCCTATCATCCTAGTGTGCTCCTGCATATGGATCGCATGATGCCAATTCCATTGCCAGCTATGTCACATGTAAATATATATAAACATGCATATATTCACATAAAATTCAATCACACAATCATGTTATGTAATTACGCATTTCATCACATCAAAGTTAGCTCACATGGGCTAATGATCAAACACGAGCAATTCAATTTGAATTACTCAACCAAACACATTATTTCACAAAAATATATATTTTGAGAATCAAGCTGAATAGTAACTCTGCTACTATTCTAAAATCACAATTCATCTACTCACTTTGTAAACCCAAGATTTCAGCACCATTCTCACCTCATCCAAACCACATGATGATTTAATACAAAATGCACAAATTAGCTGAATTTCAAAAACACCAGAACAGCCCTCACTACACTGTTTCAAAAAATGGTTTTAATAAATTAACTGTCCAGTAAAGTTTCTCTCGGACTCCATCAAACGACCATTCAAGGCCTCAAGCTAACCGAAACATTTAAAAAACACTTAAATAAAGTGTGAAACTGCAGGGAGAAACCTCACCAAGGAGTTTGTCTAAACTCCTTAAATTGCACTACGCGGTCTTCCGCTAGTAGAGCACTTTTCCTTCTCTGGTCTCCGAAGATCGCCGATCATTTGACGCCTCGATAATCTAGAGAGATGTGCTCTCTCATGTACCCCAAAATTCCGGGGCCGTTTTTCCACGTAGCACCTGCACGTTTTGTGCTTTTTAACTTTGGGGAAGACAACTATTGAAAATTTTGTCTTTTAGTGACTTAAACAATTTCCAAAATGACTATTATGTCCCTCTTTTCCTAGTTTTGACATTCAACACTATCTCGGCCATTCATTTTCATCATTTCTCTACTCATACAACTTATGACACACAATACATTTGTTATATGTGACTTTCAGTCGCATCGAAATTCGCTTTACTAAGACCAACACACCGCTCGAAAAACGTGTACTTCGAACACCGTCTCAAATTCACAAAATTTTTACGTGCTAGCTAGATTTTACGAAGATTCCAATTGTGAAACTGGTCATCATCCGGATTCAGAGAATAAATTATTTAATTTTTAACCAAAATTACGATTACTATTTTTCCGTAAATCGAATTCTCGTGCTCCATAATCATAAACGACATATCGCATTTACAGACATTGGGGAAACCTAGAACAGTAGGTATAAGGGGGCGTGACATGAAAAACATGTATTGTCAAATGAATTTCATGGGAAGATTTTCTCCAAAATCATTTTCGAGAGTTGGCTCAACACTCTCATTCGAAGATGACCTATGACTGCTTTTTGCAGTAGCTATCTGAAGAATTCACCTCAGAGGGTTGTCCAATAGAATTTTATCGGAAATTGGTATTGTGTTTTCAGGAACAAAAACCTTTTGTTTTGAAAACAATGTCTCTCACACTTGACTTAGAAATGCGTGAGGGAGTCGGTGAGGGCTCAAGAAGTCAGGAAAGGACAAGGCCACTTTCATCCATAGCATGTAGACATTCGAGTAGGAATCATGAATTCACTTGAATATGTGTGTTTGCCATTGCATGAGCACTTAGTTGGGGAGTAACCCTCGTAGGAGATTATCACTATTGAGCTTTGCTCACCCCGTCGTGGGATCCCGCTTTCAGGTACAGGGAGTATTCAGGGAGACGACACTCACTAGAGGCAGCTTTTGAGAAGAAAGCCGACATGTGGCTTTAATTATATATATTTTTGTAAAACATGTATGAAACATTTTGATTGGTACATGTTTGTATGGGGATGACTAACTCTGAACTATTGGTAATATAGTTGGTTATATTTAGATGAGTATATCGTACGCCCACGCCATTTTTACTCATGTTTCTCATCTTGTGGCATTGAGACACTCAATGGCTACATGTTTTCCGCGGGTTGACGGGTTGTCAACGGACCCCCGAGTCGGGGTGTCACAACTTGGTGATAGCAGATCAGCTCACGAAGTCGACGCACTTTCTGGCCGTGCGGATGACCTTCACACTGGAGGAATTCTGCCAGTTGTATATACGAGAGATCGTCTAGCTACATGGAGTGCCAGTATCCATAGTGTCGGATAGAGACCCGAGATTTACAACGCACTTTTGGAAGAGTTTCTAAAAGGCTATGGGGACACGGCTGACCATGAGTACAACCTTTTCACTCACGCATACGGTCGGGGCTAGAGACCATACAGTGTTAGAGGACAAGTCATGAAAGATACGTCCCAGATCATAAGGGTAGTCGGGAAGAGCACTTGCCCCTAGTGGAATTCCGCCAAATAGTTATCGTAGCGAGCATGATGGCATCATATGAGTATTACTGTATGGGAGGCCATGTCGATCACCTATTCGCTGGACCAAGGTGGGAGAGAACTCCATTACGGGTCCGGATCTGATTAGAGACACCTCGGAGAAGGTGAGTTTGATACGGCAGCGTCTTCTCACGGCTCAGAGCAGACAGAAGAGCTACACTGACAAGCGACGTCAACCCTTAGAGTTTAAGGTTGGTAATCACGTCTTCTTGAAGGTGATGCCTAAGAGAGGAGTGGGCAGGTTCGGCAAGCGAGGGAAGTTGTCGCCGTGGTTCATTAGGCCCTTCGAGATACTCAAGAGGGTGGGCACTACAACGTACTGGTTAGCTTTACCGCCCAGCATGTCAAGTTTCCATGAGATGTTCCACGCCCATGTCCCGAAGGTACACCTCGATCCAACTCATGTGCGATCGGGGAGAGATCGACGCTACGTATGGGACCTTTGAGGAGGGACCAATGCGCTTTACGGATAGTCGGGATCATGTTTTTTCAATGCAAGACCGTGAGGCTAGTGAAAGTACTATGGCAACACCGTGGAGTTGAGGAGGTAACGTGGGAGTGCAAGGACGACAAGGGCCACTCATCCTTTCTGCTTAGGGATGAAGGTACGTAGTTTAGTCGTTTAATAGTTAAATGACTAGTCTACATGCATGACACAGTGCACGTTGCATATGCACGTGATTTTCTATGATTGTGTGGAATTTCGGGACGAAATTCTTTTAAGGGGGAAGAATGTAAAACCTTAGAAAAATCTAATTTTCTAAAAAAAAGGGTAATACGGTAATTTCAGTCAAAATCCGAAATTTTTCTAGATCTAAGATGATGAAACGAAGTTTACCATTGGAATTGTCTCGCAAAATCTAGCTACCATGTCAAATTTCGTCAAATTCCGAGATAGTTGAAATTTCACGTTTTTCGAGGCACCTAGGGACCCATGAGAGACATGTGGCAACATGTGAGGGGGTGAAAACTATGGTAATGGATAAGTGGATAGGGTGTGATCCAAAGAGTCATAATTTAGTGACATGTGGCAAGTGAGAAGACATCCCACTTGACCAACCTTGACCTAACCGATTGGATGGGGGAAAATAGAGGGAGAAAAGGAAAGACGAAAAGAGAGAGAAATTCTAGAGTAGGAAGCTCTCACTTCTATCTAGATTTTCCGGGAATCAATCCGTCGAATCCCGGTAAGACAAGAGGCAAAGTTGATCCCCATCAGAAGAGCACACAGGTACTAAAGATGTGGAGTTTTGGAAACCTGGGAGGTGGCGCTTTTTCCACTTGGCTTAACTTCATCTAAGGGCCATTCAAATGGCAATGGCTGCTTCGAGGCCTCGAGCGGCTCTCAGGAACAGTCCTAAGACTTTGGGACAGTGTACTGGAGATTCCGGGGCTGTTTTCGGACAATCCGAGGACTAATTTTTGGACTAAGCACTGGCCTCAGGTGCCATTTTGGCGTGTTATAGTTAAAAATGAATAACTAAGTAGTTATTGGGTTCACCTAAGTGGGAATTGCTCGTCAGACTTTCAACCACGGAAGCTGCCATATTGTGCAGAAAGGGCCACATTAATTGTACTTTAGAACTGGTTTTTAGGTGGGAATTAAAGGAAGGCAGTGAGTCTTTCAAGTAAATTATAGCCACATCGTTGAACCCTGATGTTGCTTTGAATTTCACCTGACCTCCAGACTGCTACGGTTCGTTTACTCCCGAACATTTGACCCGCCAAGCCGCCTCACAGGTCGGCCTCGTCGTTGTCGTCGCCACCCAAGTCGTTAGCCAGCCAGACGCGGTCAATCGACCAGCTCGTCGCCGGCAAGTCGTTAGCTCACAAGCTCGGGGCCACCTAAGTCAAGTCACTACTGGTTTGACTACCCCATGTGAGACTTCAACCGTAAGGTCACTTCTTCGTCCGAAACTCCGTCGCGTTTTTAATATATAGAACGCCCATTGAGTCAAGATTCCAGCCATATTCCTATGGAGGGCGCAGTATTAGAGCCGGCCAAGGGCAAAAAGGATCACAAGTGTGTCTGCAGCCAGTAAAGGCCAGGGTTATTCATGTGTGTGACACCCCATTCCCGGGGTCCGTTGATCACCACACCTCGCGGAATACAAGTGGATGTTAGGTTACCCGACGCCACTCAGTAATCGGCGTAGTCTCCTTTGCAACGGAGAGTTTACTCTAAATACAAGATGGTATATACCGCCTAAACAAAATATACCCCATCACATGATACATACATGGATAAAAATGGCCTTTGGCCCATAAACTAACACTATCAATATCAACTATATCCAATAGTTACAAGAGTTAATATGTTTTACTTTTATACAACACATATATTAAACTTAACGAAGTTCCAATACATGTATATACCATCGTGCCATAACTGGCTTTCTTCTAATCCTTAGTCCCTGTGACGAGCCGTCCCTCTCACGCTCCCTCCCCGCACTGTGAAATAATATCCCTCGGCCAGGCGAAAGCATCGCTCAAGAGGGGACCGTGGCTACTCCACCTAAGTGTGATGCAATGTTCCGGGTATCAAATACACATTCAAGCAAATGCATGATCCTACTTCTTGAATGTCTACGTGACCAACCTGCATCCCGAGTCCTCATCGATCTCCCTCACACCCCGCCTAAGCTCGCATGAGAATTCTATATTCATTCGCTTGTTAGTGGACAACCCTCCGATGTGTAGATATCAATCCTGCCTCCGACGATTGATACTGGCTTTAGACAACCTCGATAATTCACATTTCATGTAATAACCCTCCGAACCATTTTCTAAACTCATCTCATGCACTCACTCCCATAAATTTGTGGTGTTCCGTACATATGGAATGCATGTATGTCAGTTCCAATACAATTTAATTCACATGTAAATATATAAACATGCATATATTTACAAACAACCACCACACAATCATGTCATGTAAATTCCTTACTTCATACATCAAAATTAGCTCACTGGGGCTAATAATCATACACGAGCAATTCAATTTAAATCACTGACCAAACACATATTTTCACAAAAAATTATTTTGTGACATCGCTTTCAGAACAAAAAGAAACCTTAGTTACTATCTTCAGCACAAATTATCTACTCACTTAGTGAATCCTGTTTCACTCACATTTCCTGCTCAAACAAACCAATACATGATTTATAGAACACTCATCACACGTTTAATCCAAACAGTTCAAAGAATACTGATACTGGGCCGTCGCGGGGTCTCAAAATCAAGCATTTCGATTCCAAGGTTCGAACTCATCAAACGCCGCTCAAGGCCTCAACCAACCTAAACATTTACATGGCACATAACCGAAGAATAAACTCCATAGGGAGAACCTCACCTCTCAGTTTACTGAGGAAACTCCCTAAATTCAAAACACACGGCCCTCTCCACGAAGAGCAGTTCTCCTTCTGTCCCCAAGACTCGTGACGGTCGGATCGCCCTATTTCAGAGAGAAGTTGCCTATTCTCTCTCCAAATTCTAATCAATCTCTATTATCGGACCAAAAATTCTTCACAATTTTCTCTTCTTTCATTTGGGAAGACAAGTCATCATTCCTATTTTGTCTTCTAGTGACTCTCAACAAATCCCAAAATGCCTATTATGTCCCTTCCATTTCCCGCTTTAACATTCTGCATCATTCCTATGTCAAACTACTAACATTTTACCATGCCACTTACGGCACATGAGCACGTATATATGACTTTCGTCAGATTTAAAAATCGCTACCGCACCCGAACCGTGACGCCCTAAAACGTACAACTCCGACCGTCTTCTCGAATTCTACCAAATTTTACGTAAGAAGGCATTTTTATGAAAGACGATTCCAATCTGCAACCATTCTCGTCATCCGAGATCTAGAGAATAAATTCAGATTTCAACTTAAATTACAATTTTGTAATCGAATGATTATTTCATTTTTTCTGTAATGAATTTCTATTTTACATTCCTCCTGTACGAATTTCTCGTCCCAAATTCTGACAATCACAATCACTACATGCATATGCAACGTACACTCTATCATGCATGTAAACATCATTTAAATCTTAAACTATTTAAACCACGCACCTTCATCCCTGTTAAGAAGGGATAGGTCTGCATCATGTCCTCGCCCCACGTGGACCTCCACTCCATGCCTCCATAGTACCCCTCATTAGCCTCAACGGTCTCAAGGCTCCCAAACCCGGGATCACGGTTATCAACACGCACACCGTCCTCTCGCGTCCCATCCGTAACCCTTAATCTGTCCCAATCCACCACACGAGCCGGATCTCGAGTATATTTCCGAGTACGGAGACGTGAAACACCTCGCGTGGACACCGACATGCCGCGCACCAACCGATACACAATAAAGGTTTACTTTCCTCGAGTATCTCGAAAAGGCCTAATAAATCTCTGCGATACCTTTCCCGCTTCGCCACCTCGACCACCTCTCTTAGGCATCTAAGCATATACATCCAACTCGAACTCTAAAGGTCGAGCCGCATCCGGCGATAACTCTTCTCACGACTTCCGAGTCGTGAGAAGACAGCGGCCAGATCGTCGCCCACCTTCTGAGGCGTTCTAATCGACGTAACAGAGCGAGTTTTCCCACTCTCTGGGCCAAACATAATTTGATCTGCACGTGCCTCCCACAATGCCTCATACGGTGCCATCTCGTATACCCGCCTCGGCAATCGTTGTCGAGGCGCACTCCACTCAAGGGAAAATGCCCTCCAACCCGCCCTTATGATCCAGACGATGCTCGTAGTGCATGTCCCTTCTAATACTCAGATAGTCCTCTCGGGATCAACATCTGGTCTGAGGGTGGAACGCCGACTCATCGCCACCGTAGGCTCCATAAATTTTTGAAACTCTTCCAAAAGTGTGTCAGAAACCTCGATTCCTATCCGACACTATGGATACCAGTACTCCATGTAGCCGGACTATCTTCTAATGTATAACCTGGGCAGACTTCCAAGGTGAAGGTCATCCGCACGCTAGAAAATGTGCCGATTCGTGAGTCGTCCACTATCACCCATACCGCCATGCTTCGCTGGCCCGCGGCAAGTGCGGGTCACAAAGTCCATCGCGACGCATCCCACTTCCACCTCGCCCACCCTCCAATGGCTAATGCACTGCCGCTTCGTCGCCTTTAACTCGCCGAATATTACGAGACATCGTCGAACAAAGTCCCCTAATGCGGTTCTTCATCCCACTCCAATAGCATCGCTACACGGCATTCGTACATCTTCGTACACTCCGATGCACGCAACCGAGAGTAGTTGAAACTCCCCGGTAATCTTTCTCTCAAATTCCATTAATCGGGAACCATTACCCGCCCTTTATATCGAAGACTACCATTCATGGAACGGTCCAAATTTCTCACCGGTGAACGAATGACTCTGGCCCCGATGGACATCATTCGTGTAGCCACTAAAACTCCCTAAGGTACCGAAATCGTCAGACAGAGCCTAAACCGCCCCACGCCTTCGAGCATCCGCCACTCCCGAGAAGCCATACTAACCAACGCCCCGTGATTCCATCGAGCATCAATAATACATTTTCCGCCTTACCGTGATGGTAATGCAAAGTAAAAGTCATAACTTTCCAGAACTCCATCCATCTCGCTGTCTCTCATTGAGGTCCCTCAAAATATACTTTAGACTTTATGGTCTCGAGCACACCTCGAACTCGCTATATAAAGGGCGCCTAAATCTTCAAGGCGAAGACTACTACCGCTAACCCATGTTAAGCAAGGTGGGGTAATTGCTGCGGATTCTTCAACCCACGAGAACCATAAGCTACTACCCTCCCGGACTGCATCAAAACACATCCCAATCCGGCCCTCGAGGCATCACAATACACTGTGTACCCCTGTCCCCTGTCCGGAACTATCAAGATGGGAGCTGAAGTAAGTCTCCTCTTCAACTCCTGGAATGCCTCCTCGCACGGCCATCCCAATCAAACTCACTCTCCTTCTTTCCTGTCAACCTAGTCATAGGTGCTGCTATCATGGAGAAATCTCAATGAATCTCCAGAATACCCAAACAATCCCAAGAAACCACGCACATCTCGAAGATCGACTTCGCCTCTCCTAACCTATCGTCTCACCTTCTAGTTCGACCGGACACTCGATGTCGACACCACGCGGTCCCAAAATCTCACCAATAAGCTTAACTCGCGATCTCATCAAACTTGGCGCATACCGAGGTCTCTCAATCAGAACGGTCCTCAAGTGATACCCATGCTCCCTACCACATCGGGGAGGATCAAGATGTCATCCACTAAGACTACGACAAACTGATCTAAATAGTATCGAAGACTTATGATGAGATCCATGAATGTCGGCCGGGCGATTCATCAACTAAAGGGCATCACCGTAAACCCAAAGTGCTCCATAACGCATCCTAAATCGCTGTCTTAGGATATCTGACCGTATCCCTAACCTCAGCCGATCGTGAACCATGCAAGGTCTATCTCTGAGTAGACTCGCTCCTTTCAACCTGATCAAACAAATCAGCCAATCCTTTCAGAATGGTTACCGATTCTTAATCGTGAACCCTGCCTAACCTGTTTGTGACCACTTTATCAAATTAAGGGTCTTGTCCTTCTTCTTCTAAATAGAATAGAAGCGCCCACGGTAAAGTGCTCTACCTTTATGAACCCTTGTCTAGTAGCTCCCGTATTGTGACTTGAGTCTCGCAACTTCAACCTGCCATCCTATGCGAGTCATCGAGATGCGTTGACTGGGGTAAGGTAACTCGATATCGGTCTACTACCCCATGGAGCCTCCGTAGCTCATCCCGAAAAACATCACATACTCGCACACTACTCAAGGTAGATCTAACTAAGCCTCCACCCTCTGTGGAAGGTCGCCACTAACCTGGCAGAACTCCGTCCTCGACACCTAGACTGCAGATACCACCGGGGCAAAACATCGTTTTGCCTCCGAAATACCACACGAGTACCGTCCCGCGTGTAGGCGTAACCTCTCAAGGCCACAATCGACACCCACTTGTAGCCGTCACCAATCCATCCCCAGATAACATCGAACTCGATATGTCCAGAACCTCAGTCCATCAGAAGTAGTCCCAGATCTCCGCCGTAACCTCGACATATCATCCCTATTCTCGCCTCAATCTCAGGGAACTCCATACATAAAGGCTCTCTAAGGTCTCAGTTCTAAGCCCACTCATCACAACCACGCAACGAAGGAAGAATGCGATGCACCGTAATCAAATAACACTTTACCCATAGCAGATAGCAAATGCACTATATAACCTGGTCGACTGCTGACTCAACCCGGTGTTATGGCGTAGACACGCCCCGAACCCCCGATGTTCAGACCAGCATCGCCCTTCCGCCTACCATACTGCCTCTCGCCTACCCGTGAAATGAGGTGCCCGTATCTCCCTCGAAATCGACCGCCTCTCGCTTGTACCGCGCGCGAGGAACGCATCGTGACCTCTCCTGTCTCAAGCATCGATCGGGATTGAAGCCGTCCCAAAACCTGATCCCCTGCTTCTCGGGGCAATCCTCCTCATGTGTCCAGGCTACTGACAATAGTAGCATACCATCTGGTCTCCGCCGACAGTAATCTTCATTCTGTCTCTCGGCTCGATGGTCGGGACTCGGGAACTCTCGAACTAAAGTCGTTTCTTCTCGAACCGGAAGAAGACCGACCGTCTCTTCCTCTGCTACTAAACACTGCATCCCGAGTGCTCCGAGCATCCCTATCTCTATCTCTATGGTCGTACACGCAACCATGAATCCATATCCCGTAGCGGTCCCATCCCCGCTCGACGGACAACTTCACCATTCTCGACTCCTCACCTTGGCCAAGTGCCACGCCACGTAATCATCAAAGAACTCCGCTAACTCGTGAATCTAGCCACGTATCCATCACATTCATCGCCCGTCAGCCTCAGAACTCCCGAGCCGTGACGCCTCGCACTCCGGAGCACTCTACCCACGAACAACTCCCGAAACTCGCCCACGCCATAACCCTAAGTCTCTAGAAGTCCCAACCCATCTCCACCATACACGGCCTCGCCTCTAGCTAGACGCAATTAACCCGGATCCGAAGTCGACGAGGTGACTCCATAGCCCAAGACTCGGGACCGCGATAAACCAATGGTCCGCCACCATCTGATCTCGCCACCATTCGGCCCCTCCCCGTGGAATGCTCCGAGGTGGTGCTCTAAATCTCCGGAGGCCACAGACCTCCTGACCACCGCTATGCTAGCTCGGGCATAGCAGCCTCGTCGCAACACCTACAAATTTCACAAAGGCCTACTAATCAAATGCCGCCACTGTTAAATGCCCAAGGGTGCCCCGATCAAAGGTCTCCGCGTGGACGTCCCTCTCACATCCCCGTCTCCCACTAGCCATCTACACAATTAACATGGGCGCTTAACCAATACAAGATCTCTAAGGCATAAACACACTTCGAGACACTAATCATACACGTACATCGCGCATACGCAAATAATTTTTCATTTAAAATATTGTTTTAACAAAATTTTATTTTTCAGTACTTTTCGTGAAAATTTTATTTTTCAAAATTTCAGATAATTTTATTTGATTTTTATTTAATTTAATAAATTTTTTTTTTCCAAAATTATTTTGTAATGAACAGTGTTCATTTAGTGACTTAGGAACAGTACTGAGTCAAACCGGGCCGAAAACAGGCCGAGTGCACCAAGTGCACAACACAAACGACGCGCCTGGGCCGCCCAGGCCGTGTGCGCTCCACGCGCCCCACCCGGGCTCCCGTCAGCGCGCCCCCGCACGCCGCCGGCCGCCCCGCACGCCCTCACGCGCATCCCCGCCCCGCTCTCGCTGGGTTGCTGCAGCCTCGACTCTGCGCGCCCAGGCTCATCCCACGACCAACGCCGCATGCTCCAACACCTGGGCCGCCCCGCCCGAAGGCTGGCCCACGCGCGCCACGCCCGCGCCAGCCGCCCGCCGCGGGCCCCACCGCCCACGCCGCCCGCCGCGAGCCCCGCACGCCTGGGCCGCCCGCCCCTGGGCCGCCCGGGGCGCCTGATGCCTCGGTCACAATACACTGACAGGCCGCTATGCAATTGTCCCTAGCCAACTCCCATTGCAATATGATCGCCAACCATCACCTGTATTGCAATACATCTTCCTCCCAGCCGCAAATACAATCCGCCACCGCCTCCACAATTCACAAGAAGGTATTGCACACAATTCAAATTCTCTGCCCATTTGCTGCAATACGGTCGTTGTATTGCAATACACTTGCCCACGCCCACCTATATACACCTGGCTGCAATACAATCACGCCTCACTAGGTTACGCCATAACATGCTTTTCCAACTTATTGCACACCCAAGTTGCAATACAACCTTATCTTGCAAATATAATTACCGAGCCATTTAAGCTCAAATCTCCTCGCAATACAACCCACTCTCATGCAATACAAAAATATTTTCTCACAATATCATTCGGGGCAAAGAGCCCAAAACTAGCTCGCACAACAACATCTCTCTTTTCTTTTTCAAATTTTTTCCAAAAACTCAAATAAATTTATAAAATTATTTTTCTCTCATTTTCTTCAATTTACAACTTGTAAACCTAGAAAATTATTTTCTACTCTCATCCAATAAATTTATAAAAATTTTATTTTTCTTCATTTTCTCCGCTTTGTACATCAGATCACTCAAAATATTTTCTAAAATATTTTCTACACATCCATGAGCTAATCACCAAGCACACATAATCGATCTCATCACACAACACGGTAAGCATACCATACACACAATAATCCACCAAATCACACAAAACACTTCAACACACGTGCATGTAGTGTCCTAGTTTTGTCTCGTGATTTTCCTAGGTAATCTCATACCTAAACCGAACATCGAACCACACCTAGTGGTGATGTTCTCACTTTAACCATGCCCAACAAATCCTCAATCTATAGGTTTCCATATACCCATACTCACATCAAACCATCTAGTGGTGATGGATACCCAAAACCCGAGCCCCTAGGTATTCAGATACCTAAGCTTTGATACCAAGCAAAGGACACCCCATCTCTCGGAGGGTCCGTTGACTCACCCTTGGCCAACCTGAATATTATGGATGTCGGTTACCCGACGCCACTCAAAATCGGCGCAGCCCCTTGTACGAGAGCTCTACCCAAATACAGTACCTGCATATACCTATCCCAAACAGTGCAATATACCCATCACATGATACATACATGGATAAAAATGGCCTCTCTCTGGGGCTCATAAAACCAATACTCATCAATATACCAACTATATCCAATAGTTACAAGAGTTAATATAAGCTTTACTTTTATACAACACATATATTAAACTTAATTCAGTTCCAATACATGTATACATCATCAAAGCATAACCCCGCTTTTCTTCTAATCTCGTCCCTAGACGAGCCGTCCTCGCACGCGCTCCCCGTACTGTAAAATAATATCCTCGACAGGCGAGCCATCGCTCGGGTGAGTGAATCGCCTTGCAAGGGCCCCACCTAAGTGCGCAATGTTCCAAAATAAATACACATCCAAGCAAATGCATGATCCTACTGAATGTCTACGTGACCAACTCGCATCCCGAGTTCACTGACTTCCTCACACCCGCCAAGCCTCGTATGAGAATTCTTATATTCATTTGTTTGTTAGTGGACAACCCTCCGATGTGTAGATATTATCAATTGCCGCTCTCCACGATTGATATTATTTATGGACTACCCTCCGATATATCAATTGGGCCGTCTCCAACGATTGATATTTTTTTAGTTTTAGACAACCCTCAGATAATTCACATTTTAGACAACCCTCCGAACCATTTTCTTTAGACTCATCTCATGCACTCACTCCTATAGTCATAGGGTGTTCCAGTGCATATGGAATGCATGTATGCCAGTTCCAATACAATCTAATTCATGTAACAGAGCAAACATGCATATATATTTACAAAACAATCAATTCACACAATCATGTCATGTAAATTCTCATTTCATACATCAAAATTAGCTTACTTGGGCTAATAATCATACACGAGCAATTCAATTTAAATCACCCGACCAAACACATATTTTCACAAAAATTGCTTGTGATCATCGCTTCGAACAGCAGAAACCTAGGTTACCGCTCCTTCAAAGACAAATTACTCCGCTCACTTTAGCGACCCGGTTTCAGCGGCCATTTCCGGCCTCAACAAAACCAATACATGATTTATAGAACACTTCATCACATCGCCAATAACCCAAACAGTCCGTAATACTGATACGGCCGTTTCGTGGGTCTCAAATTCAAGCATTCGATCGCCTGAACCGATCAACCCGCCTCGGCTCACCTCAACCAACCGAAACATTTACATCAGACTTAATCAAGAATAAACCAAAGCAGGGAGAAACCCCTACCTTCTCTCGGAGTTTGAGGAAACTCCTGGGCTACAGGTACCCACGCGGTTCTCTCCGCGTGAGCAATTCTCCTTCTTGTCCCGAAGACCGACTTGGATCGTCCGTGATTAGAGAAGTTGCTCTCTCTCTCTAAATTCTAATCAAATCGCTACTGACCAAAAATTCATTTCCCCCACGAAGTTTCTCTTCTTTCATTTGAAGACAAGTCACTATTCCTATTTTGTCTTCTAGTGACTTAAACAAATCCCAAATGCTTCATTATATCCCTTCATTTCCTGGGGCTACATCTCGCACTATCTCTCGCCATCCATTTCCATCATTTCTCTCTACCATGCCACTATGGCACATGATTACGTGTTATTTACACTGTCGCATCTAAAACGTTTTATCGCAAGACCAACCACGATGCTCGTAAACGTGCCAACTCTAACTCGTCTCGACTTAATGCAAATTTTACGCTACAATGGGATTTCACGAGACGATTCCAACGGTTCAATCCATTTCATCATCCGAGATCTAGAGAATAAGTTTCGGATTTTTAACCGAAATTACAATTTTGTAATCGAAATTACGATTTTCATTCTTTCCTTAAATTGGGAATTTCGGTCTTACATTCTCCTCCCAAAGGAACTTCGTCCGAACTCCATTTGTGTGTTCTCGGATTCATTAAGTTCTATCGAAGTCATGATTTCAGCCATGTTTCTATGAGAACAAAGGTAACATAACCTTGTCGAAATTTATGTTTTTGCACTCATGTGCAAAGCTGTATTGGTTACATCGGTGTGAATAGTCGTGGATATAACACATGATCATTGTACGGCATGTCAGAGCTATTGTATCGATGTGGCTTTCCTACTTTATTTATTCTTCGCTAAGAGTCATTTTAATGGTTAGATGCTTGTGTGGCCCGAGTGGCCGTCATTCAAAGAGCAAAAACTTCGACTATGACGAAATCCCCTAAAGTGGTTTTCGACAGCCCCAAACCGATCGTGGATCAGAGTGTGTTGTTTTCAGTATTGATATACTATTGCTATGTCAATAACATGTCAGGTTGCAGGTGATGCTCGGGCGCCTACATGGACCGCTGATTTGTTTATTAGCCCTTGCGGAGCTAATTTCTGGGGTGTTATCATATGAATAATAACATGCTTCTTTTATAGTGAATTTCAGTAATATATGCATGCTTGATATATTAACATGAATTATCATGGAAATGGCATAATGAGATTTCATAGGCACTGGGGCAACCAAGAACAATAGTATGAAATGGCACGACAATTTAAAACACTATTGGCTGTCGAATTCCTCATGGGAAGATTTTTCTCCAAGAACTGCCTTGGAGAGTTGTCCAACGTACCATCTCGAGATCTAGCCATGACTGCTTCTGGAGAAAGGTCCGACAATTCACCCCAGAGGGTTGTCCAATAAGACGATCAAAATCGTATTGTGTTTTCAGAACAAAACCTTTTGTCTTGGAAACGCTTTCTCAAACTTGACTTAGGCATACGTGAGGGAGTCAGTGAGGGCTCGAGAAGTGGGAAAGGGTGTGTCACATTCTCATCCATAGCATGTAGACATTTGAGTAGGAATCATGAATTCACTTGAATATGTGTGTTTGCCATTGCATGAGCACTTAGTCGGGAGCAACCTCGAGGAGATTATCACTATCAAGCTTTGCCTGCTATCCCACACGGATCCCCTTTCGTATAAGAAGTATTTAGGGAGACAACACTCACTAGAGGCAGCTTTTGAGAAGAAAGTCGACATGTGGCTTTGATTATATATATTTTTGTAAAACATGTATGAAACATTTCACTGGGTACATGTTTGTATGGGATTGTAATTAACTCCTTGAACTATTGTAATATAGTTGGTTATATTTAGATGAGTATGGACGTATGGGCCCGACGTGGCCATTTTTACTCATGTTTCTCATCTTATGTCATTGAGACACTCAATTGCTACATGTTTTCTGCGGGTTGACTGGTTGTCAACGAACCCCCGGGTCGGGGTGTCACAGTAATTAACATGAAGTACAACTGATGAGAATGGTTCATGTAGTGTTCATCATACATGTAACACGGTAGAAATCATAAAGAACATTAGTATCGCATACATTGGGCGTGCATAGAAACTAATTCACCATTCTCGTGAATGTGTGGTGAGCTCAAAACGGATAGCGTCCAATTGAGACTCGTGGTGGTATAAAATGAAAATGAAAATAAATAAATAATATATATATATATATATATATATATATATATATATATATATATATATATATATATATATATATATATATATATATATATATATATATATATATATATATCCTCAGTGGTGAAAGACCCAAATCCATTCGCGGTTAGACATGATCATCGACGATCGTAAAATGTTAGGAAGCCGTGCGACGATCCTACGGTGAGAACCCAAAAATACGCAGCCCACAAATAAACACACGGGATTTGAAAAAAAAAATTCAAATGAGTATTGCAGGTCTGTCCAATGAGTCAAGTCTTTGGGTGAGACACCAATGACTGGTTTTTCATACTTGGCATTGCATGTGTGAGGAGTCAGAGGACTCTGCATATGGGGACATGGTGGGACGCATTTCATTCATGGTGCATGTAGAATTCCATTCTAGGTTTGCATAATCTTGATTGAATGCGTTTTCTTGATGCATTAGCACTACTGTACGTGACATTCTAGCAGTACCTCCGTAGTGAGCCTTACTTCCCACCGGGCATTGCTCACCCCGTCTGGATCCTCCTTTAGGATAGTCCAAAGGCGTGCGCTGACCCGCATATGGGATGAGAGCCGACACGGTTTGCTTTTGCTTTGTTTTATTTTTGTCTTCAGATATATCTCGAACATAATCAAAACATGTACACCTTTTTATTATCAAAGGACTGCAATAGACTATGATTATACCATCATATATTTTTGTATATTGTGAATTAAATATGCGGTGAATTGCCCGATATATGAGACATGTGAGTGTGATATTGGCGCACCCGACACACAGTTTTATGTGGGTCAGACAAAGTCACAACCCATTTTTGATTCAAAGGCCACAATATTAAAACATAAAATAAAATAAAACCATTATAAAATTATTTTTTAATATAATTAGGTCTAGATGGGACGAGACGAGACGGGACGAGACGGGACATAATAATAGACAAACCCGATAAAAACCCGATTGCATTTAAACCTTAGCCATCTCATTTTGTGGGCTACAAATCCAAAATTTATCGTTGCCATCCCTAAACTAGGAGGTCTACATGCATGGCAACAAGAAAGAAATAAACACGTAATATTTTTTTACGAGTTAAAATACGCCGAAAGGAAAGGAATACAATCCTAGCC